>CM060898.1:132256863-132274363 GCA_030762935.1 Hymenopus coronatus | reverse complement strand
TTATTTTGTATTTTATTTATATTTATCATTTATTGAGTCTTTATTTTATTGAGTAATGTGCCTTATTTCTCCATTTATTAAATTTGTAATTTATTTAGGTCATAGCAAGAAAGTGGGATTATGGGAAAAGTAATTTTTTCTGCTCTGGGTATAAGGTAAGTGTGCTAAATAGAGTAAGGGAATTAGGTCCAACTTCACAGTTTAAGCCTAAGCTTCAAAATGTGATTAAGTGTATGGTTAAGCTGCAGTGAAGTTTTACAGTACATAGTTCAAGCAATAAGCCACGCTTATCCCTGTCTTAACTTAATCCCATAGATCTGTGGTTTAGGGTAAGGAGTTGCCATATTAGTGATAAATAAATGCATTGTATTAACACACATGCTCAACAGAAAACTTTCTAAAATGTTTAGAATGCAAAACATTTTGATGTAGGGAATGACTGAGATTTCTACGAGAGATTTTGGATAAGTAAATCGGCGGCAACTAAAATTATTTATGATGCAATTAAAAGTGTAATCAAATAAACAAAAGCAGATGGTAAACAAAACTTAATTTTATAGTTCATACCCTTATCATGTACTTTGTCGTCACATCTACAGTACATTTGTTACAAAACTTGGCTGTCGTGTGATCTTCAGTGCTTTTCCCTGCATGCGTGTCCTACATTTGTTCTGTCATTACACGTGGATCTAGTCTAGTTCAAATTGACTAATATTAGGAACATTTAAAAGTGCTTAGTTTTGCTTGAAAAGCTTTCAAAATGCAGTATACAGTACCACAAAGAGTATTTATAGACTATACGTATGTGCTTACTTGTAAGGATGAGACTAAATTTCCTGAGTGCGTATTCCGTTCGTTTGCTTGTAAATAAATTCAGTGAGTCAGGATCAATTTGTAATAGGAAAAGAAAGGTAAACAGTGTGTGCTTATGGAGCAGAATTTAGGCAAAACTGGAGAATGGTGAGAACGATCACCTCGAAAATCTCTTAGGCATCTTGTACAAAAAACTGACATTTCAATTGCTTTCAGCATGGAAAGCATGGAAAACAACAAAAGTCAAAGCATACAAGGCTACTGGAATTTTTAAAATCTCCTGTGATAAGGTATGTTTTGTGTTTATTCTGTTAATTGTCAATGTGATTTGAGATTTTATCTAATGTCCATGCATGTGTGACTGGGTGATGGGCCATGCGACTGCCAGTCATGTGTACAGTATGTGACTGAGAGACGGACCGAGTGCCTCATGGGCAAGTTTTGTAGCATACTTAGTGCAGGGGCATATTTCCCTGGTGGGGGGGATGAACCGGACCAGACCCCCCCCCCCAGAAGCCCTCCGAAAAAAAATACGTATAAGTTCTTCCATTTGTTTCACTTAAAAGTGACACCTTCATTGAAATTCTACATAATAAATAGCTTTCTGCTATACCACAGAAATAAAGGAATCTATTTAACTTTAGTATATAAACAAAATTATAAAATAAGATTGTGAGGGTTAGTCGTCTTCTAACCAGCAAGACTCTGCAACCAGTGACTGCCAGCACGGCTTGCATTCCTACTACTGCCTACAACCTCTCTGCCTGTTGGTTCAGTGCTACTTAACGTTAGTGTAATATGTGTCA
Organism: Hymenopus coronatus; assembly: GCA_030762935.1. Classification (NCBI taxonomy): domain Eukaryota; kingdom Metazoa; phylum Arthropoda; class Insecta; order Mantodea; family Hymenopodidae; genus Hymenopus; species Hymenopus coronatus. The sequence continues at coordinate 132,272,744 of CM060898.1, read as the reverse complement.
TTGGATACAATAGGGAATGACTTTTCCTCTGGTTCGTTGACCCATTATGCTAATTAATTTACATTTTGTTTGTTTATTATTCAATTTGACATGGGAAAAAAGATGTAAAGCTCACAATATCAGTATAAACTTGCCATTTGTCCCATAAAAATAGGACAGTCCCCTTTTTTACTTCTTGCATCCTGAGAATTTTTATTGAAATGCGAATAGGTCCCATATTTTCTTGACACTGCCTTCCTAAATTAGAAACCTAATTAAAATTATTGCCATTTCTTGTTGTGAGAAATGCTGAGTCGGCGCCTATCTCGCTTATTTTTGTTATTGTTTAGACCGTTCTGTGAACATCTTGCCCAGTGTTGGCAGTTGATGTGCTGTGATATTTGCAAGAACTTAAGCTGTTATGCTTAACAGAAATGCATCTTTTTATCCAATTTACAGGATAGATATCCTTACTTTGATGACACAAGGCTTAATTATAGAGTTCACTGTGAAATTTGCAATCATTGTTTTCGATTGCACATGGTGGGAACTCTGATATTGTAAAGTGCATTTATTCAATATCATGTTTCCTTCTTTCTAATGTTATGTTAATACCATATTGAGAAAGTATTGATCAGTTAATCCAACCTTTTCAGACATCCCGTATGGGAAAAAAAAATGGTGGGCTTAAACTGGTATCAGCACTATTTATTCCTTTTTTAAAAGGATCCAACTGGATCAACTTCAGAAAGTGACAAAGGACGTTAAAGCTAACCAATCCAGCACAGACAAATAATGCATTGCTGAGTTTTCAGGTAGTAAAGCTTTGACGTCTTAAGTTCATTCCCAGCCAAAACACACATCTCATGTCATCAATCCTAACGACATTGGACAATCATTAGTTACTTTAAGATTTGCATAGCTGCTTCATATTCTTAAATTATTTTATTAAAAAAGAATTTGATTGTTTATCCGTAAGGGTAGCGCATGAAAACTGGCCCTGTGTACAGACTGCTCCCCAGCCAATTACACATGAATTGTTGCTTGCTCGAGTAGATACAACAAATAGGTAAACATGTATTATTTACATTAAAGAAATAACAAATAATATAATGCAAAGGTATATATTTACAAAACTAGTCAAAACAGCTTTGCAGCAATAGATAACAATTGACAGGCAACGGTGAGCAATCTAGTACTTGTGGCCGGTTTTGTGTGCGCTATTGTGTAGAACCTTATTTTCTCGTGTTTATTCAATTTTTATAATCAATTGACCATTTTTACTTTCTCTAGCCCTGTATGTACAATGTACATAGGGATACAGAAGTATTGTATTTCACCCAAAATTCTGATACCGAGATTTCACCAGAAATACATGTTTTAGGACCCCCTGTATCCATAAAAAGATTTAAGAAAAAGGTCTGTGTGTGTGTGTGTGTCCCCGTGTGTCTGTGAACACAATAACTCAAAAACGAATATTAGCTAAAATACCAAACTTGGTATTTAAGTTTAGTATCTTCCAGGGATACGACACGAAGATTTTGAGAAAAATCCCTCCACCCCAAACTACCCTTTACATGGAACTTTTTTCGAAAATTTTGATTTTCTTAAAAATGGCTCTAACGATTTTTATTAAAATATCATATATTAAAGATATTTACCTGACAAATAAAATGTATTTCTTGAATTTTCTGGGAATAGCTTCTGAAGACCTGTTTAATGTGGATGAATTTTGCTTAATTTGCCATAACTAGTAAACCGTAAGAGATAGACAAGAACTTACTATACAAAAAATGTAGATTTTTTTAAAATACACAAATTATGTCATATACATTTTTCTCGTGGAGCTTACCGTTTTCGAGGTACTCATTGTTATTAGTTTCAGTTGTGAGGTACTTATACTTTTCTCAGACGGGAGTGTCCGTTTTTCTTTTGTTCTACTCCTGGCCAAGAAAAGAAGCAATTTGTAATGGCAATTGCATAATGACAGCTTTTAAAGCATTTGACTATTGGTTTAGCCTAATGTATTCCCTTATTTTCTTCCTACTTATACAGAACTAAGTAATAAGAACATTGTGCTAATGAGTACCTCGATTAGCAAGGTGCAGAAAGAAGAATTATCTTATGTAAGAAGTTTGTAGAACAGCTAGAAAAAGTCATATGAGTGTAACACATCAGATTTTTTCGTTACAATTACATACAGTGCAACTTATTTAAGCAAATCAAACCCAAGCACCATACATTTATCATAATATAGAATAATTCTACAAAGCTGATAAACCAAATTGCATTTTATTTGAGCTTCAGACCCTGGGATATTTTAGTAAGGCAAATAAAAATGAAGCATTATTGTATCAAAACATGAATAAAACCATTAAGATAAACCATGTTATAAGTTAAAAAACATGGTAAATAACTGAATGCATTTAAACTAATAAAGAAATGTTTAGGCTTTGTGGTTTATCTGAACTAGTTGGTACATGTCCAGTTTCTCAAAACAATTTTTAGAATTGCCCAAAATATGATCTTCTCTTTTTAAGTGATAACTCATTCCATGGTTGGCTCTATATCTGCCGAGGAACTAGGAAAGCCGATTTATAACAAGTGCATTATAATCACAAATTTTCAGCCGATTTTCATATAATTTTCACGAATAATAATTAGTTATTTCCTTATAGGTACAGGAGAAATAAGGGAATATATTAAGTTAATGCAATAGTGAAATCTATTAAAACTGGTTGCCATCTTTGTATGGTCAGGAATAAAAAACAACAAACGAATGACAACTTCCCATTTGAGAGAAGCATTATTGGAAAATTCATACCAATAACGAGGAATAACTACGAAATGGTTAACTCTACAAAAATGTACTAATATAAAATGTTTTTAATGAGATCTACAGTTTTGTACAGTATGAGTTTTTATCTATATCTTATGGTCTATGCTAGAATTCTCCAGAATGAAGAAGGCTTCAGAGGCTATTCCCACAAAACTCATTATATACATTTTATTTTCCTCTAAATTTCTTTAACACATGTTGAGTCATTTTTGAGAAAATAAATTTAAGAAAGATTCCATATAAACGGTGGATTGGGATGGATGGGGAATATTCCTAAAAACCTTCGCGTCGCATGTTAGAAAGATGCTAAACTCAAATACCAAGTTTGAACTTAACCTACTTTTGTTTATTGTTATGCTGTTCACAGACACGCACACAGATTTTATTCTAAAAACACTTTTTCTATAATTCATGTGTCCTCAAAACATTTATTTTTGATAAAATATCAGCTTTAAATTTCTGGATGGAATGCAATACCTTCCCTACCTATTATGTACGTTGTACGTGATAGAGATACTAAAAATGCAAGCTAAACCTAAATATGAAGGTTGAATAATTAATGAAATTTTAAACAAAAATATGCTCGACTAGATCACAAAGAAGTCTACTACTGAAACTCTTTCATTCCTTTAGTTTGCTCTTGGTAATCTGCAATATCGTCTAAAATTAAATATAAAGTCCAAGAATAAAAATAAGTGTGTATTGATTATGTAAAAAAGGAGAGTACGTTTTATTTATGGAGTTCTTTAATGCTACAGTTCTCAGCATCCCATTTAGATGGGAAAGACCACTTAATTTTTCTCAGAGGCTGCTTTATCGTTTGTGAGGTTTAAGTGCCATAAATCTACAACACAGGTTCAATGTTTTACTTCCCCTCCAAAGGAAGTTATGCTAAGGATTTTTATCCCCAAATAAAACCAATCCCCCCCCTCCCAGATTTGAACCCGCGATCTTGGAAACTAGAAGCTACCAATTTACCCCTATACATACTGTGCATGCTACTCTGGCAGTAAGTTTGGTTACTAATAAGAGGATAACAGAGACAGTGGAGTAAGAATATTAGCACGTGCTAAGATGTCAAGTATCAAACCTCCTGAAAATGTAAATACTACAAGAAGGCGGAAAGGGAACAATAACTGCTGTGTTGTAGGATGCAATAATACCTACAAGAATACTTCGCCTTATTTGCCTTTTATTCTTTTCCCACATAGAAAACTGAAGCGCAAAGAAGAAATCTATGGATTTGAGCTGTACATCGAAAGAAGTAAGTACACTAATTTTATATTGTACCTTAATGCTTAAAAATTAACTGCAGTATGGATAATGTTGTTTAGAAATTAATGCTAATGTTTTTTAATAAATAGGAACTCTAAATACTGTTAGTATTAGATGAAACCACACATTATGGGAATAGTCTGTCAATTATTATTATTGTTACTTTTATTTTTATTATTAATATTTATGTACATATTGTTATGTACGTATTACTATTCATACTTTATATTTTATTTTCAGTCCTAAGGGGTCATCATGGAAACCAAAGCCTGCAACAAAAATTTGCAGCATTCACTTAATCGGAAATAAAAAGTTTAGAACATCCCCACAGTTCAGTATATGTTCCCAGTATATTTCCAGATGTGTACGAAAAGATTTCAACCTTTCGAAACAGAACTTTCAGTAAAATACTTTATAGGCAAAAAAATACAAATAATACCTACATCACACATGGCTTCCGCTTCTAATTATCCTCCTACTAAGTACAAAACATGACACAGAGCAGCGCCACCAGTACAATTTTCTGGTCTGTGCACGGTGCCTATACCACAGAGGACTATTGATATTGCAGTTTTTTTTTAATGTATATAATGATAGTGAGAGAGCATTATTCCAAACCCATGGAAACTTTAACTATGAAAAATATTCTAGAGCCCACCCAGAGCCAAATTCTAGATATGCCACTGACTTAGTGTAGTTTTGTTTTATAATTCAGTAATAAAGCATTTCATGAGGGGCAGTGTTTCTCTAAACGTTGCAATTGAAAGCATGCTAATTGAAGTGCTGAGATCAAAAACGGGGCTAGTCTTCATTTTGGCAGTATATGAGCTATTAATGCAGTTCTTAACTTTATATAATTGCGCATCTGTTGATGCTAAAATGGAACTTGTCCAGCAACTCTTTCCATGTCTGAAACAGTGTTGAAATTTTGTATCATGCAAAACAGGACTTGTCATAAACAATACGGTATAATTCATAGTGGTAGATTTACCAATGTTTGTCACATATACCAACCTGTGAGCATTCCTACAAACTTGTGCTACAGATTTTACAGGTTAGAATTATGGTTAAAAAAAAAAAAAAACAGTGTACACTCCTCCCAATCATTGGTTCTCAAAGCTATGTACGGCAAGGAAACACATGCATGTTGAACTATGCACACAAGATGCATTTCTTGACTGTCGTAAACATCTAGATGCATTTTTACTTTCTCTACACCTACTATGTACATGGTGTATAGAGAAGATATTGCATTCCACCCAAAAATTTGATACCGAGATTTCACCGGAAATACATGTTTTGAGTCCCCCTGAATCCAAAAAAAGCATTTTCAGAAAAAGATCCATGTGTGTTTATGTGTGTGTGTGTGTGTGTGTGTGTGTGTGTGTGTGTACAGCATAGCTCAAAAACGAAAATACTGTTAAATACCAAACATGTATTTAAGATTGGTATCTTCCAAGGATGCAACACGAAGATTTCAAGAAAATTCCCCCACCCACCAACATAGAACTTTTTTGACAATTTTGATTTTCTTAAAAATGACTCCAACGATTTTGATTAAAATATTGTAGTTTAAAGATGTAAATGTATATCTTGAATTTTCTGGGAATAGCCTCTGAACACTACTTTATTCTGGATCAATTTTACGGAATTTTGCATAATTGCTAAACCGCAAGAGATGGAGAAAAATTTACAACACAAAAAATGTAGAGCACTTTAAAACACACAATTTGTGTTATATACATTTTTTTCGTGGAGTTTATCGTTTTTTAGATATTCCTTGTTTTTGGTTTCAGCTTTGAAAAACTTACAATTTTCTCATACAGAAATTTGTCAACTCATGTCCAAACAAACAAAGGAACTTCAGTCACATAGCGACCAGCTTTTGTCTATCACTTTAACCTATGGTACTCCCTTATTTCGCTTCTGCTTACAAGGAACCAAGTAATAAGACTATTTCTGCTAATTTTTTCTCGATTAGGATGAAGTAAATAGAAGCATAAGCTTTTTAACAATAATTTGTTGCAGGGAAGTAAAGAAAGGCATGTGAATTGAACACATCAGATTTTTTAAGAAGTGTGTAATTTGATAGCTAACAAATGAGCTGTTACAAAGTGCTAATTATTTGAGTGTAACGTGCAAAGGGTATACATGGACATCATTCTCGGAAACCTGAAAAAGTACAAGATATATCATGTATGATTAATGATATCCCATGGAAGTTTCATGAACACTATACTGAGGAAAGGTGCCACTCATTAAATGACTAGTGAAGAGCAAAGCAATGAGTCTGACATTGATCAAGAGTGAATTTCGGCTTCCAACCCAGTAATGAACATAGTTTTCTAACCAAATACTAATAGGTTATTGACTTGTCATTCCATGACATTGTCATTTTGATATGTAATGTTATACTTATCTTTTGTTATAAGATGTATTTTTATAAACTACAGTATTTGGAATGTGCATTATTAGACTATGTTTCAAGGATTAAAAACACATTTTGCTATAAAACTGAACAAATCTTTGAGTTACACTTTAATTTTGGTAACATGGTATTGTTCAAATCAAAAATGGGACATATCAATCATTTTCTATATCCATTTATTAGTATGTGTCTGTGTTATGTGTTTACAGATTTTTGTATATGACTTTAAGTGTCCTCATAAGAACCTGTAGAAATGTTATTATTCAGAATTATATAAAAAAATTGATATATTTCAGAACTACTATTCAGGGATATGCCCCTTTTTTGATCTCAACGCCTCAATTGCAGTTGGACATTTTTGTGGCATCTCAAAATTTAGAGCAACGAGTAGTCAAAACAGTTTCATACAGTTCTAAACAGTAGCAGCTCATGAGTATACATTCGAGGTGTCCACAAAAATTTGAGAGTCAAAGAGCACTGGAAATGTGAAATAACATCTGCTCAGTAATAGTTATGATTATGAACTGTAGTCTCTCACAACAATAGCGATGACAATGATGGTGATGAGGATACTGATGCATCAATTGTATTATGAAAGATAAGGTAGTTGTGTGGAAGTTTGTTGTATACATTTTTACAGTTCTAAGGCAAACGCGAAGGACTGTGGAAATTGAATTGCAGTTGAGAATATGGATAGTGTGAAATATGCAGTTCCACGTGCCTGTACCTCACTTACTTCTGCCAAAGTGGAAAGATGGCAGGATTAACACACTATTGCAGCCACTGTATTGTATTCAGAAGTGCAGTGCTAAGAAGCATTAACAATGCTGCCCTCTAATTCTCTTGATTTCTACTGCAGTGAGCTACCATCAGGTGTCAATAATAAATAGTACTGATAAGAGTGCAGAAGCAAAGCTTAGTCATTTGTGCACATTTTCCAGTGTGCATGCTGCATATGTATTTGGCCCTTCAAGCAATTATGTCATACCAGTTGCACATGCACAAAAGCTACTTAAAACATGCACAATTCATGATGTGCTACCAGCATCGATACCAGATTTCATTGAAATGAGCTCAGTAGTGCGGTAGATTTTAAATTACTGCATACATGTTGCTTTTAATAGCATTCTCAGAAAAATATCCAATAAATTCACAAAGTGTCAAAAGCTTGTTTGATTGATTGATTTTGTCCCATTGAACAAGTACATGTTATGGAATATGTCAAATATACATACATATAAATTTACAAAATTAGAAAATAAGTAGTAGAAGTTACAAGTAGTTATTATATTAAAATGAATTAGTTGAGTCGATTTTGTAACAGCACATCACTAACTTTTATTATTGGAAAACATGATTCAGAAGCCATGTGCTTTCACTGTTAATTCCTTTAGTCGATTGCCGGTATTGCTCGCTGTGATGGTTGCCGGTATTGCTCGCTGTGATGGTTGTCATTGTCCCTAGTAGTGATTTGATGAACCCCTGCATCAGTAGTAGTTGTTGCCCTCCGTGGTGTAATGGTTACCATGCTAACTTCATATACCCAAGGTCATGGGTTCAAACCTGGTGAAGGACCTTGGATTTTTTCGGGTGTAAAAATCCTTAGCATGGCTTCCTTTGGAAGGGAAGTAAAGCCATTGGTCCTGTGTCGTAGATTTACAGCAGGTAAAAGAACCTCAGGACTGACAGAGAGGCCTCTGAGCAAAATTAAGCGGTCTTTCACACCCAATTTAGAATGGGACGCTGAGAAACACAGTAGTTAAAGAGTGTCCTTAAATAACATGCCTTTTTTTTTTTTTTTTTTTTTTTTCCTGAATCGGTAGGTTGCCTGATGAGATTTCAAAATTGAAAGCATGGTTCTTGTTTTTCCAAATATGTATGTTTTCCGAAACTTTTAATACTGTCTTCCTTTAGATATTTTTGAGTATTTTCAGACTTCTATTTATAGTGATCTGCTCTTTCCAAAAATGTCAGGCTATTGTGGTTTTGTCTTCTTATTTAAGTTTAATATTCATTTCTATGGTGTTCTTTTGCTCTTGTTTTGTTTCTTTTTGTTTAGCTAATGTAAATTTTTTCACAATCGTTGCAGCTGAACTGATACATTCCTGGTTTGTTTTCTTGTGGAACATCATTTTTTAATTTAGAGTTTAATATGATTTTTATGGAGTAATCGGTTTTTGGAGCCAGAATGATGTGTTGTTTGAAGATTCTTTGGAATTTGTAGAAAGTTGTAGGGTAGTATTTAAACTTTTTGTAAATCTTGTTTTCTTTCTCGTTTGCAGTGAATGTACTGACTTCTTTTATTCTCTTCCAATTTTTTATATTTGGAAAAACAAGAACCGCATTTTCAACTTCGAAATCCTGCCAGGTGACCTACTGATGCAGTGGTTCATCAAACCACCACAGCAAATAATGCCTGCAGTCGACTAAAGAATTGACAATGGAAGCACATGGCTTCTGAAACATGTTTCCAATTATTCCTGATATATGGTGGACTTTGTGACAGTGATGTGTTTTAACAATCAAGCCCATAAATAGAAGCCCAAAAATCCTCAAAAACATCACAAGGAAGACAGAATTAAAAGTATGGGAAAACATATATATTTGGAAAAACAAGAACCACGTTTTCAATTTTGAAATCCCACCAGACGATCTACTGATTCAGAGGTTCATCAAACCACCACCAAGGACAGAGACAACCATCATAGCAAACAATGCCGGCAGTCAACCAAAGGAATTGACAATGGAAGCACATGGTTTCTGAAACATGTTTTCCGAAATAAAAAGTAAGTGATGTAGTGTTACAAAATGAACTCAACTATTAATGTCAATTGATGGAACACATCACTGCCACAAAGTTCACCATATACCAGTAGTTATTATATACAATATTTACAATAATCAGGCAGACAAGGTGTTTTGATTTGTAAATACTACTGGGAATAATATTTACATGTGTTCAAATATTCTTCTTTGCAATGAAAGCAATGTGTATACATAAATTCCTTCAGTTTACTATTAAGTATATAACATTGCTCACATTTTTTATGTTTTTGGGTAAGTGAATGTATGTGAAGCTTCCCTCAAACATAACAGTCTTGTGCAAAGTTACTTATAGTTGGCTAGGATGTTCATGTGCTCTTGCACTCTTATATAGCAGCTGCCACTGCCCATCTACATAATTGGATTCCATGTCACCATTTAGATGAACTGGATATACACTGTTCAAACCCAATACTACTTTCTCCACAATGGGAATAATTTCTACAATTGATGTAGTTCTCCCATCGATCTTGCACATCTCCTGCTTTTCCTCTACAAATTTCTTCTTGTTGCATTTTTTAAGATTTTGATATTCAATGCAAAGACATTTTGCTAACCTTACAATGCCATTGGTACATGAAGTCCTGACATAACCTTTCCCATGCTTGTTCTTTCTCTTTCCAGGTTGCAGAATCAGCCTTTTTGCATTTTATAGTGATACTATATTACTTTCTCTACATAGTGCATGGTATGCAGGTAGAGAAGGTATTGCACTCCACCCAGAAATTTGATACCAAGATTTCACCAGAAATACAGGTTTTAGGGTTCCCTGTATCCAAAAAAGAAGGTATTTTTATAAAAAGGTCTGTGCGTGCGTTAACTCAAAAACAAAAAATTGGTAAAATCCCAAACTTGTTATTTAAATTTGGTATCCTCCAAGGATTCGACAGAAAGATTTTAAGGAAACCCCTCCCCCCTCTCAAACTACATTTTACATGAAAAAAAATGTCAAACATTTTGATATTCTCAAAAATGGCTCTAATGGATTTGATTAAAGTACAGTATTTTAAAGTTATTTATTTGATAAATAATATGTATATCCTGCATTTTCTGGGAATAGCCTCTGAAGACCTGATTATTCTGGAAATTTTTTCCTGAGCTTTGCATTACTAGTAAACTGTAAGAGATAGACAAAATCTTACTGCACAAAAATGTAGATCTCGTTAAAACACACAATTTATCCCACATATATTTTTTTTTGTGGAGTTACCATTTGTGAGATATTTCTTGGTACTGGTTTCAGTTTTAAAATACTTACACTTTTCATATACAGGAATTTGTCAACTCCTGGCAATACAAAGAAACGAATTTCGTCAAAGCAGCTTATAAAAGATTTAACTCGCTCTTGCCTAATGTATTTCCTTATTTCCCTTCTACTTATAAGAAAACAAGTAATAAGGCCATTTCTGCTATGTTTATCGTGATTAGCTTGAAGTAGGTAAAAGAGTAAGCTTTTAACAATAATTTGTTATAGAGATATAGAGAAAGGCATGTAAATGAAACACATCAGATTTTTTTTTAACTAAATTGATCCGCAATTTTTTTCTTCTTTTTGTGAAAGATTTTGGCTTGTTTTGAAATATGTTTATCACTCATTTTGTTGCAAAGAAAAACACGCACACACATATACAACTTAATTTTTGTCATTGTATTTTTACATATTTCCAAAATCGCTGCAATTCAGTTGTCTCCGGAGATCCATCAGGGACGGACGTATTTTCTACCTGCTCATGATGGGGTGTGACCTTAAGAGAAAGCATATACAGTCATGCTCACCCTTCTAACATTCCATTAGCAAGGCCTCGCAGTGTATACAAGAGCTTAGATGACTCACCTCTCACCTAGGCGGACCAGGTTTGATCCAGAACGATACAGGTAAAGTTCCCTCCCTCCCAATTAAGTTCAAAAGTCCCCCAGTCTTCCAGTCCCCCCTTCACCCATTCACCAACCCCCATCCTCTCTCTCTCACTCTCTCTCTTTCTCTCGCCTGCACTCTGTCTCTCTCTGAAGCAGCCTATTAAAGTTAATTCCATTTATCAAATATTTATAAGTTCAATGATAACATGCAACACCCACACATGCATGGCCACTTTCTACCAGAGTTCAAGAACCCCTGCTTCTCAAAACAGAGAAATTAGTCAGTATTTCCATTAGAGATTACCTTGTTAATCAATATTCCTCTAGTAATACAAGGTATTTATTAAAATAAATTGTTTTACACTGATAAAGTTCCCTCCCTCCATCCCTCCCGCCCATTTAGGTTCCCAACTCTTCCAGTCTCCCATGCCATAGTCACCCAGTAACCAACCCCTCTCTCCCTCTCTATCACTCCCAGTCACTTGCTCTCTCCCTCTCTCTCTCTCTCTCTCTCTCTCTCTCTCTCTCTCCGTCTCTCTCTGAAATAACCTGTTAAAGTTAATTCAATTCATCAAATATGTTTAATGATAACTATCAATACCCACAACTGCATGGCCACTTTCAAGCAATGACCAAAATCCCTTACTCACAAATAAGATAAATTAATCAGCATTTGCAATGGATATTACCTTGGTAATCAATAGTCTCCTGGTATTGCAAGGTAAATATTAAAATTAAATATTTTTACAATGATAAAGTTCCCTCCCTCCCACTTAGGTTCCAAACTCCCCAGACTTCCAGTCCTCAATGGCCCATTTACCCAGTCCCCAACCTCCCTTCCTCTCTATCTCTGTATATGTCTCTCCCTCTAGCTAGCTCTCTCGTTCTCTCTCTCTCCTTCTGAAGCAGCCTATTAAAGTTGATTCCATTCAACAATACTTATCAGTTTAATGATAACTAGCAATACCCATACATGCATGGCCACATTCTATAAGACTCTCAAAAGACCCCTGACTCTCAAAACAGAGAAATTAAACAGTTTTTCCAATATTGATTACCTTGTTAATCAATATTCCTCCGGTAATGCAAGGTATTTATTAAATAAGTTGTTTTACACTCATAAAATTCCCTCCCTCCCACTTAGGTTCCGAAGTCTCCCAGGCTTCAGGTCTTCTGTACGACAGTTACCCAGTCCCCAACCTCCCCCCTCTCTACCTCTATATATCTCTCTCTCTCTAGCTCACTCTCTCGTTCACTCTTTCTCTCTCTCTCTCTCTCTCTCTCTCTCTCTCTCTCTCTCTCTCTCTCTCTCTCTCTCTCTGAAGCAGCCTATCAAAGTTAATTCCATTCATCAAATATTTATAAGTTTCGTAATAACTAGCAATACCCACATATGCATGGCCACTTTCTACCAAGAACCAAAACCTCTGACTCTCAAAACAGGGAAATTAATCAGTATTTCCAAATGGGATTACCTTGGTAATCAATAGTCCTCTGGTATTGCATGGTATTTATTAAAATAAATTGTTTTACACTGATAAACTTCCCTCCCTCAAACTTACTTTCCAAAGTCCCCCAGTCTTCCAGTCCCACCTTCTCCCAGTCACCAACCCTCGCCCCTATCTCTCTCTGAAGCTGCCTGTTAAAGTTAATTACATATATGAAATATTTATTAGTTTAATTATAACTGTAAATACCCACACATGCATGGCCCCATTCTACCAATGACAAAACAACACAACTGACTCAAAACAGAGAAATTAATTAGTATTTCCACTGGGGATTACCTTGGGAATGAAGGTATTGTAAGGTATTTATTAAAATAAATTCTTTTATACTGATAAAGTTCCCTTGCTTCATCCAACCTTCCCTACAACTTAGGTTCCGAAGTCCCTGATACTTCCAGTCCCCCATTCCCCTAGTTACCGAGTCCCCAACAACCCCTCTCTATTTCTATCTCTCTCACTCAATCTTTCAGTCTCTCTTTCTTTCTCTGAAGCAGTTTGTTAAAGTTAATTCCATTCATCAAATATTTATAAGTTAAATGATAATTAGAAATACCCACACATGCATGGCCACATACTACCAATGACCAAAAAGCCCTGTCTCTCATAACAGAGAAATTAATCAGTGTTTCCAGTAGAGATTACCTTGGTAATCAATAGTCGTCTAGCATTGCAAACCATATTAAAATAAATTGCTTTACACTGACAAAGTTCCCTCCCTCCATTCCTCCCTCCCACCCACTTAAGTTCCAAAGACCCCCAGGCTTCCAGGCCCCCATGCTCCCAGGTAACCAGTCACCCCCCCCCCCAATTCTATCTCTGTCAGTCCCTTGATAAATTTCGTTTTTTTCTCTCTCTCTCTATCTATGAAGAAGCCTGTTAAGGTTAATAACATTCATCAAATATTTATGAGTTTAGTGATAACTAACAATAGCCACACATGAAGGGCCACTTTGAACCAATGACCAAAAACCCCTGACTCACAAACCAGAGAAATTAATCTGTATTTCCAGTGGATTACATTGGTAATCAATAGTTCTCTGGTACTGTAAGGTATTTATTAAAATAAATTGTTTTACACTGATAAACATTCCAATGCTCCCACCCACCCACTTAGGTTCCGAAGTCCCCCCAGATTACTTTGGTAAACATTAGACCTCCGGTATTGCAAGGTATTTATTACAATAAATTGTTTTACACTCATAAAGTTCCCTCCCTTGATCCCACTTAGGTTTCAAAGTCTTCCAGTCCCCCCTTCACCCAGTCAGTACACCATCCCCCTTTCTCTCTCTCTCTCTCTCTCTCTCTCTCTCTCTCTCTCTCTCTCTCTCTCTCTCTCTCTCTTTCTTTCTGCAGCAGCCTGTTAAATTTAATTCCATTTATCAAATATTTATAAGTTAAATTATAACTGGAAATACCCACACATGCAGGTTCACCTTCTACCAATGACCAAAACCCCTGACTCTCAAAAAAGAAAAATTAACCAGTATTTCCAACTGGGATTATCTTGGTAGTCAATAGTCCTCTGGTATTGGAAGGTATTTAATAAAATGAATTGTTTTACACTGATAAAGCTCCCTCCCTCCATCCCACTTAGGAATCGAAGACCTCCTATTTTCCAGTCCCCCCTTCACCCATTCACCAACTCCCATCCTCTCTGTTGCTCGCACTGTGTCTCTCTCTGAACCAGTCTATTACAGTTAATTCCATTTATCAAATATTTATAAGATTAATGATAACTAGAAATATGCACATTCTACAAATGACCAAAAACCCCTGACTCTCTAAACAGAGAATTTAATCAGTATTTCCAATAAGGAATACCATGGTAATAAATAGTCCTCTGGTATTATAAGTTATCTGTTAAAATAAATATTTTTACACTGATAAAGTTCCCTTCCTCCATCACTCCCTTCCCCTACTTAGATTCCAAATTCCTCATGCTTCCAGGCCCCCATGAATCCAGTTAGTTCTATCTCTGTCTCTCTCGGTCACTCTTTTATTCTCTCTCTCTCTCTGAAGTAGCCCGTGAAGTTAATTCCATTCATCAAATATTTATAAGTTTAATGATAACTAGAAATACCCCTCATACATGGCCACATTCTTCCAATAAGTAGAAAACCCCTGTCTCTCTAAACAGAGAAATTAATCAGTATTTCCAATAGGGATTACCTTGGTAATCAATAATCCTCTGGTACTCATGGTATTTATTAAGATAAATTGTTTTACACTGCTAAACTTCCCTTCCTGCCTCCCACTTAAGTTCCGAAGTTGCCGAGGTTTCCAGTCCCCCCCATGCCGCCAGTTATCCAGTCCCCAACCTTCCCCCTCTCTAATTCTGTCTCTCTCTCTAGCTCGCACTTGCTCTATCACTCCCTCTCTCTCTCTCTCTCTCTCTCTCTCTCTCTCTCTCTCTCTCTCTCTCCAAAGGAGCCTATTAAAGTTAATTCGATTCATCATATATTTATAAGTTTTGATAACTAGCAATACTGACACATGCATGGCCATCTTCTACCAATGTCCAAAAACTCCTGTCTGTCAAATCAGAGAAATTATTCAATATTTCTAATAGGGATTACCTTGGTAATCAATAGTCCTCTAGTATTGCAAGGTATTTATTAACATAAATTGTTTTACACTCATAAAGTTCCCTCCCTCCATCCGTCCCTCCCCTCCATTTAGAATTCAAAGGCTTCCAGTCCCCCATGCCCCCAGTTACCATCGCCAAAACCCACCTCTCTATCTCTTTCACTCTCTTGCTCAATCTCTCTCTCTGTGTCTTTCTCTCTGAAGCAGCCTGTTGAGGATAATTTCATTCATTAAATATTTATAAGTTTAATCATAGCAACACCCACTTATTCATGGCCACTTTCTACCAAAGATAAAATATACCTGTCACTCAAAACAGAGAAATTAAACACTATTTCCAATAGAGATTACCTTGGTAATTATATTTGCACTGATTTTGCAAGGTAGATTAAAATAAATTGCTTTACACTGTTAAAGTTCCCTCCCTGCATAGTTCTCTCTTCCCACTTAGGTTTCAAAGTTCTCCAGGCTTCCAGACCCCCATGCCCCCAGGTACCCAGTCCCCAAATCCCCTCTTTTTCTCTGTCTATCTCTCTCTCTCGCTCTCTCTCTCTCTCTCTCTCTCTCTCTCTCTCTCTCTCTCTCT
>CM060898.1:132105394-132248363 GCA_030762935.1 Hymenopus coronatus | reverse complement strand
GAAGTCCCCCAGGCTTCCAGTCCATGCCCCAGTTACCCAATTCCCATCCTTCCCCCTCTCTATATCTGTCTCTCTCTCTAGCTCGCACTCATTATCACTCTCTATCTCTCTCCGAAGCACTGTATTAAAGGTGATTTGATTCATCATATATTTGTAATTTTAATGATAACTAGCAATACCCACACATTCATAGCCACTTTCTATCGATAACCAAGAACCACCAAAACTGAGAAATTAATCAGTATTTCCAATAAAGATTACCTTGGTAATCAATAGTCCTCTGGTATTTCAAGATATTTATTAAAATAAATTGTTTTACACTGATAAACTTTCCTCACTCCCACTTAAGTTCCGAAATCTTGCAGTTCCCCCTTCACCCAGTCACCAATACCCCACTTATCTCTCTCTCTTGCTTGCACTCTCTCTCCCTCTATCTCTCTCTCTCTCTCTCTCTCTCTCTCTCTCTCTCTCTCTTTCTCTCTCTCTCTCTCTTTCTCTCTCTCTCTGAAGCAACCTAATAAAGTTAATTCCAATTATCAAATATTTATAAGTTTAATGATAACTAGAATTACCCTCACATGCATGGCTATTTTCTACAATGACAAAAGACCCCTGACTCTCAAAAGCAAGAAATTAATTAGTATTTCTAATAAGGATTACCTGGTAAACAATAAAACCTATGGTATTGCAAGGTATTTAGTAAAATAATTGTTTTACATTGATAAAGTTCGCTCCCTCCAACCCTCCCACTTATGCTCCGAAGTCTCCCAAGCTTCCGGTCATGCCATGCCCCCACTCACCAACCCCACCCCCCTCTCACTCTCTCTCTCTCTCTCGCTCGCTCTCTGTCTATAGCAACCTGTTAAAGTTTATTACACTCATAAAATATTTATAAGTTTAAGGATAACTAGCAATACCGACATATGCATGACCACTATCTAAAAATAACAAAAAAACACTAACTCTCAAAACAGACCAACTAATCGGTATTTCTGATACGGAGCACCTTGGTAATCCATAGTCTGTTGGAATTACATGGTATTAATTAAAGTATATAGCTTTACACTGAATAAAGTTCCCTCCCTCCATCCCTCCCTCCCAATTTCCCACTTAGGTTCAAAATCCCTGCCATCATAACTTCTCTTCTTACCACCCAAGTCTCTCTCTCTCTCTCTCTTTCTCTCTCTATCTATCTATCTAATTATCTACCACCCTGTTAAAGTTAATTCCGCTCATCAAATATTTATAAGCTTAATGATACCTAGCAATACGCACACACACATGGCCAATATCTACCATATCTACCATAGTCTGCTGGATTTTACATGGTATTAATTAAAATAATTGCTTTACACTGATAAAGTTCCCTCCCTCCCAATTTCCCACTTAGGTGGGGGATCCAATGTTTCTTTGTACCACCCAGTCTATCTCTCTCTCTCTCCTCTCCTCTCTCTCTCTCTCTCTCTCTCTCTCTCTCTCTCTCTCTCTCTACCAGCCTGTTAAAGTTAATTCCACTCATTAAATATTTATAAGCTCAATGATACGTCGTAATACGCTCACATGCAAGGCCAATATCTACCAATAACCAGAAGCCACTTACTCCAAAAACAGACAAATTATACATGGTATAAATTAAAATAGATTGTTTTACATTGATAAAATCCCCTCCCTCCCAACCTCCCGCACTTAGGTTTTGAAGTACCCCCCCCCCCCCCCCCAGCTCATTTGTTCACCATGCACCCAATCTCACTTTGATTGTATCTCTCTCTTCCTCAGCCTCTCTGAAGCAACGTTTAGGTTAATTCAATTCATTAAATATTTATAAGCTTAATGATAAGTAGCAATTCCCATAAATCTATGTTCACATTAAACCAATGACCCTCAAAGCAGGAAATTAATCAGTATTTTCTGATAAGGACTACCTTAGTAACCAATAAACTTCTGGTATTGCATTGATAAAGTTCCATTCCTGCATCCCTCGCACTTATGTTCCATAGCTTCCAGGCTTCCAGTCATAACCCCCCCTCATTCTCTCTCTCACTCTCTGTCTATAGCAAACTGTTAGAGTTTATTACACTCATCAAATATTTATAAACTTATGGATAACTAGCAATAACAAACATATGCATGGGCCACTATCTAAAAATAACAAAAAACACTAACTCTCAAAACAGACAAATTAATCGGTATTTCTGATATTGAGTACGTTGGTAATCATAAGTCAGCTGGAATTACATGGTATTAATTAAAATAAATTGCTTTACTAACTGATAAAGATCCCTCCCTCCCAATTCCCACTTAGATTCAAAGTCCCCCCCCCCATCCAACTTTTCTGCATACCATCCAGTCTCTCACTCTGTCTCTCTCTCTCTCTCTCTCTCTCTCTCTCTCTCTCTCTCTCTCTCTCTCTCCTCTCTCTCTCTCCCTCTCTATCTCTCTCTCTCTCCCCTCTCTATCTCTCTCTCTACCAGCCTGTTAAAGTTTATTCCGCTCATCAAATATTTAGAAGCTTAATGATACCAAACAATATGCACACATGCATGGCCAACATCTACCAATAACCAGAAGCCACTTACTCCAAAAACAGACAAATTAATCGGCATTTCCAATAGGGGTTACCTTGGTAATCAATAATCTGCTGGAATATACAGGGTATAAATATAAAATAAATTCTTTTACATTGATAAAGTACCCTCCCTCCATCCCGCCCTCCCACTTAGTTTCCGAAGTACCCCCACCTCCGGCATGCAAGGCATTTAGTAAAATAATTGTTTTACACTGATAAAGTTGCCTTCCTCCATCCCTCCTACTTATGTTCAGAAGTCTCCCAGGCTTCCAGTCCCGCCATGCCCCACTCACCAACCCCCTCCACCCTTCCTTCCTCTCTCTCTCTCTCTCTCTCTCTCTCTGTCTCACTCTCTGTCTATAGCAACCTGTTTAAGTTTAATACACTCATCAAATATTTATATGTTTAAGGATATCTAGCAATACTGACATATGCATGACCACTATCTAAAAATAACAAAAAACATTAACTCTCAAAACAGACAAATTAATTGGTATTTCTGATAGGGGAGTACCTTGGTAATCCATAGCCTGCTGGATTTACATGGTGTTAATTAAAATATATTGCTTTACACTGATAAAGTTTCCTCCCTCAATCCCTCTCTCCCAATTTCCCACTTAGGTTCAAAGTTTTCATACAACCCATTCTCTCTCTCTCTCTCTCTCTCTCTCTCTCTCTCTCTCTCTCCTCTCTCTCTCTCTCTCTCTCTCTCTCTCTCTCTCTCTCTCTCTCTCTCGCTCTCGATCTCTCTCTCGCTCTCTATCTCTCTCTGTCTCTGTCTATAGCAACCAGTTAAAGTTTATTACAATCATCAAATATTTATAAGTTTAAGGATAACAAGCAAAACTGGCATATGCATGGCCACTACCTAAAAATAACCAAAAACACTAACTCTCAAAACAGACATATATATTGCTTTACACTGATAAGGTTCCCTCCCTCCATTGCTCCCTCCCAATTCCCCTCTTAGGTTCAAAGGCCCCCGCCCCCCTCATACAACTTTTCTTTATACCACCCAGTCTCTGTCTCTTTCTCCATCTCTCTCTCTACCAGCCTGTTAAAGTTAATTCCGCTGATTACTGATTAAATATTTATAAGCTTAATGATACCTAGCAATACACACTCATGCATGGCCAATATCTACCAATAACCAGAAGCCACTTACTCCAAAAACAGACAAAATAAGTTGGTATTTCCAATAGGCGTTACCTTGGTAATCAATAGTCTGCTGGAATATACAAAGTGTAAATTAAAATAAATTGTTTTACATTGACCAAGTTCCCTTACTCCATCGCTTCATCCCACTTACTTTCCGGAGTACGCCACCCAGGGTCTTTTGTTCCCCATTCAACCAGTCTCACTTTCACTGTCTCTCTCTCTCTCTCTCTCTCTCTCTCTCTCTCTCTCTCTCTCTCTCTCTCTCTCTCTCTCTCTCTCTCTCACCCTATCTGAAACAACCAGTTAAAGTTAATTTGAATAATTAAATATTTATAAGCTTTATGATAAGTAGCAATACCCCCACATCCATGTTCACTTTATACCAATAACCAAAAACCAATGACCCTCAAAAGTAATAAATTAATCAGTATTTCCAATAAGGATTATCTTAGTAATCAATAAACCTCTGGTATTGCAAGGCATTTAGTAAAACAATTGTTTTACACTGATAAAATTCCACCCACTTATATTCTGAAGTCTCCCAGGCTTCCAGTCCCACCATGCCCACACTCACAACCCCCCCCTCACTCCCTCTTTCTCTCTCTATAGCAACCTGTTGAAGTTTATTACATTCATAAAATATTTATAAGTTTAAGGATAATTAGCAATACCGATATATGCATGGCCACTATCTAAAAATAACGAAAAACACTAACCCTCAAAACAGACATATAAATCAGTATTTCTAATAGGGAGTACCTTGGTAATCCATAGTCTGCTGGAATTACATGGTATTAATTAAAATAAATTGCTTTACACTGATAAAGTTCCCCCCCTCCCAATTTACCACTTAGGTTTAAAGTCCCCCCATCCAATGTTTCTTTGTACCACCCAGTCTACTCTCTCTCTCTCTCTCTCTCTCTCTCTCTCTCTCTACCAGCCTGTTAAAGTTAATTCCACTCATTAAATATTTATAAGCTTAATGATACGTCGTAATACGCACACATGCAAGGCCAATATCTACCAATAACCAGAAGCCACTTACTCCAAAAACAGACAAATTAATCAGTATTTCCAATAGGGGTTTTCTTGGTAATCAAAAGTCAACCTCCCGCACTTAGGTTTTGAAGTACCCCCCCCGCGCTCATTTACTCACCATGCACCCAATCTCACTTTGATTGTATCTCTCTCTTTCTCAGCCTCTCTGAAGGAACGTTTAGGTTAATTCAATTCATTAAATATTTATAAGCTTAATGATAAGTAGCAATTCCCACAAATCTATGTTCACATTAAACCAATGACCCTCAAAGCAGGAAATTAATCAGTATTTCTGATAAGAACTACCTTAGTAATCAATAAACTTCTGGTATTGCATTGAAAACGTTCCCTTCCTGCATCCCTTGCACTTATGTTCCATAGCCTCCCAGGCTTCCAGTCATAAACCCCCCCTCATTCTCTCTCTCACTCTCTGTCTATAGCAAACTGTTAGAGTTTATTACACTCATCAAATATTTATAAACTTATAGATAACTAGCAATACCAAACATATGCATGTGCACTATCTAAAAATAACAAAAAACACTAACTCTCAAAACAGACAAATTAATCGGTATTTCTGATATTGAGTACGTTGGTAATCATAAGTCAGCTGGAATTACATGGTATTAATTAAAATAAATTGCTTTACACTGATAAAGATCCCTCCCTCCCAATTTCCCACTTAGATTCAAAGTCCCCCCCCCATCCACTTTTCTGCATACCATCCAGTCTCTCACTCTGTCTCTCTCTCTCTCTCCCCCTCTCTATCTCTCTCTCTCTCTACCAGCCTGTTAAAATTTATTCCGCTCATCAAATATTTAGAAGCTTAATGATACCAAACAATATGCACACATGCATGGCCAACATCTACCAATAACCAGAAGCCACTTACTCCAAAAACAGACAAATTAATCGGCATTTCCAATAGGGGTTACCTTGGTAATCAATAATCTGCTGGAATATACAGGGTATAAATTAAAATAAATTCTTTTACATTGATAAAGTACCCTCCCTCCATCCCGCCCTCCCACTTAGTTTCCGAAGTACCCCACCTCCGGCATGCAAGGCATTTAGTAAAATAATTGTTTTACACTGATAAAGTTGCCTTCCTCCATCCCTCCTACTTATGTTCAGAAGTCTCCCAGGCTTCCAGTCCCGCCATGCCCCACTCACCAACCCCCTCCCCCCTTCCTCTCTCTCTCTCTCTCTCTCTCTCTCTCTGTCTCACTCTCTGTCTATAGCAACCTGTTTAAGTTTAATACACTCATCAAATATTTATATGTTTAAGGATATCTAGCAATACCGACATATGCATGACCACTATCTAAAAATAACAAAAAACATTAACTCTCAAAGCAGACAAATTAATCAGTATTTCTGATAGGGAGCACCTTGGTAATCCATAGTCTGCTGGAATTACATGGTATTAATTAAAATAAATTGCTTTACACTGATAAAGTTCCCTCCCTCAATCCCTCCCTCCCAATTTCCCACTTAGGTTCAAAGTCTTCATACCAACTATTCTCTCTCTCTCTCTCTCTCTCTCTCTCTCTCTCTCTCTCTCTCTCTCTCTTGCTATCTGTCTCTACCAGCCTGTTAAAGTTAATTCTGCTCATCTAATATTTATAAGCTTAATGATACCTAGCAATACGCACACATGCATGGCCAATATCTACCAATAACCAGAAGCCATTTTCTCCAAAAAAAAGACAAATTTATTGGTATTTTTAATAGGGGTTACCTTGGAAATTAAGAGTCTTCTGGAATATACATGGTATAATTTAAAATAAATTGTTTTACATTGATAAATTTCCCTCCCTCCATCCCGCCCTCACACTTTGTTTCCGAAGTACCCCACCCCCGGTCTTTTGTTCCCCGTGCAACCAGTCTCACTTTTACTGTATGTCTCTCTCTCTCACCCTCTCTGAAGGAACCTGTTAAAGGTAATTCAATTCATTATATATTTATAAGCTTAATGATAAGTAACAATACCCACACATCCTTGTTCACTTTACACCAATAACTAAAAACCAATGTCCCTCAAAAGCAAGAAATTAAGCAATATTTCCAATAAGGACTGAAGTTCCTTTGTTTGTATGGACAGGAGTTGACAAATTCCTGTATGAGCAAAGTACAAGCTTTTCATAGTAGAGACCAAAAACAAATAATGTCTCAAAATTGATGAACTGTAAGAAAAAAATGTATATAACATAAATTGTGTGTTTCAACATGCTCTACATTTTTTGTTTAGCAAATAGTTGTCCATCTCTTACGGTTTAGCAGTTATTCAAAATTCCGTAAAATTCATCCAGAATAAACTACTCTTCAGAGGCTATTCCTAGAAAATGCAAGATATACATTTTATTTGTCAAGTAAATATGTTTAATATATGAAATTTTAATCAAAATCATTAGAGCCATTTTTGAGAGAGTCAAAATTTTCGAAAAAAGTTCCATGTAAAGGGTAGTTGGGGGTGGGGGTACTTTTCTCAAAATCTTCATGTCGCATCCCTGGAAGATACTAAACTTAAATACCAAGTTTGGTATTTTACTGACTTTTAGTTTTTGAGTGATCGTGTTTACAGACATACGGACACAAACACACACACACTCACACATGGACCTTTTTGTGAAAATGTTTTTTTTTTATATTAGGGACCCTAAAACATTTATTTCTGGTGAAATCTCGGTGTCAAATTTTTGGGTGGAGTGCAATACCTTCTCTATATACTATGCAGATAGTGCATTTAGAGAAAGTAAATAAACAACAAATACACACACACACACACACACACACACACACACACAAGCACAATTGCAAGACTGTCTGGAGACACACATACTAAGACTGCCTGGACACACACAAACACACCTACAAGAACACTTGCAAGACTGCCTGAACATTCATACACACATACATACACCTGCAAGACTTCTTCAATGACACAAGGTCTGTAAAGCCTGATGCTTTGATATTTTACACTCTAGTGCATGATTGTAAATTTTTGCATTGGAAATTATATAACATATTTGTAAATATGTATTGTAATTTGTTGACATTTATGAAGAGTTTATAATACAATAATCATATTTTAGTTTTATATAATTACTAGTAGCAACTATTATGTCGATAATTAGAAAACTATCATCTGACATTACAACAAAATTATATTTATTTATACATTTTAACACTAATTTTTGATACTCTTTGTTTTTATGTGCTTGCAAAAAAAAAAAAAAAAAGTATAGTAGTGGCCTCATATGCAAATGGTGTGATTATATGTCTATTCTGTTGTTTTTGTAACCCATGCTTTTAGCACAAGCTTTATACATTGCTTTTTTTTCATTCTATAGTATATAAACATATGTATACATGTATATTACTTGACAAGTTCTATGTTCAGTGACTTCCTGGCCTAAACAAACCTACAGAATGCTTTCTAATCTAATCTACACACACCTGCAAGAATGCCTGAACACACACACATGCACACATACACACCTGTAAGACTGCCTGAACAAACACACACACACACCTGTAAGACTGCCTGGAAACACACACATGTGCACACATCTTCAAGACTGCCTGGGGACACACACATTTGCCAGACTGCCTGAAGACACATACACATATAAGCAAGACTACCAGAACACACACACACACATACAGCTGCAAGACTGCCTGGAGACATACAAACCGCATCTTTGAGATTACCTGGATGAACATACACACATACACACTTACAAACTGACTGGATACACTCACACCTGTAACACTCTCTACAAAAACTCACACACACACACACACACACACACACACACACACACACACACACACACACACACACACACACACACACACACACAAGAGTGCCTGAACACACCCACAAGCAATATTACGTTAACAAACATACACATACCAGAGCCTGCCCAGGTAAGACAAACAAACCTACCCATACACCCATAACTCTACCCGGAAAAATCATACATAACTTCCTGCAAGCCTACCAGGAGACACTCATACACATCCTCCCACAAGCCTACCCAGAGACATTCATACAACCCTTCCCGGAAGCCTACCCGGAGACACTCATACACACCTTCCGGCAAGCCAACCCAGACATGCTCATACACATCCTCGCACAAGCCTACCCGAAGACACTCATACACATCCTCGCACAAGCCTACCCGAAGACACTCATACACATCCTCGCACAAGCCTACCCGAAGACACTCATACACATCCTCCTGCAAGCCTATCCGGACACATTCATACACACCCTCCCCTAAGCCTAGCCGGGCACACTCATAAGTATCCTCTGTCAAGCCTATCCGAACACACTCATACATATCCTCCTGCAAGCCTATCCGGACACACTCATACATATCCTCCTGCAAGCCTATCCGGACACACTCATACATATCCTCCTGCAAGTCTATCTGGACAAACTCATACACATCCTCCTGTAAGCCTTTCTGGACACACTCATACATATCCTCCTGTAAGCCTATCTGGACACACTCATACACATCCTCCTGCAAGTCTATCTGGACAAACTCATACATATCCTCCTGTAAGCCTATCTGGACACATTCATACACATCCTCCTGCAAGTCTATCCGGACACACTCATACATATCCACCCGCAAGCTTATCCGGACACACTCATACACATCCTCCTGCAAGTCTATCCGGACACACTCATACACATCCTCCTGCAAGTCTATCCGGACACACTCATACCTATCCACCCGCAAGCCTATCCGGACACACTCATACACATCCTCCTGCAAGTCTATTCGGACACACTCATACATATCCACCCGCAAGCCTATCCGGACACACTCATACACATCCTCCTGCAAGTCTATCCGGACACACTCATACACATCCTCCTGCAAGTCTATCCGGACACACTCATACACATCCTCCTGCAAGTCTATTCGGACACACTCATACATATCCACCCGCAAGTCTATTCGGACACACTCATACATATCCTCCTGCAAGTCTATCCGGACACACTCATACATATCCTCCCGTAAGCCTATCCGGACACACTAATACACATCCTCCTGCAAGCCTATCCGGACACACTCATACACATCCTCCTGCAAGCCTATCCGGACACACTCATACACATCCTCCTGCAAGCCTATCCGGACACACTCATACACATCCTCCTGCGAGTCTATCCGGACACACTCATACACATCCTCCTGCAAGCCTATCCGGACACACTCATACATATCCTCCTGCAAGTCTATCCGGACACACTCATACATATCCTCCTGCAAGTCTATCCGGACACACTCATACATATCCTCCTGTAAGCCTATCCGGACACACTCATACATATCCTCCTGCAAGCCTATCCAGACACGCTCATACATATCCTCCTGCAAGCCTATCCGGACACACTCATACATATCCTCCTGCAAGCCCATCCGGACACACTCATACACATCCTCCTGCAAGCCTATCCGGACACACTCATACATATCCTCCTGTAAGTCTATCCGGACACACTCATACATATCCACCCGCAAGCCTATCCGGACACACTCATACATATCCTCCTGCAAGTCTATCCGGACACACTCATACATATCCTCCTGTAAGCCTATCCGGACACACTCATACATATCCTCCTGCAAGCCTATCCGGACACACTCATACACATCCTCCTGCAAGCCTATCCGGACACACTCATACATATCCTCCTGCAAGTCTATCCGGACACACTCATACATATCCTCCTGCAAGCCTATCCGGACACACTCATACATATCCTCCTGCAAGCCTATCCGGACACACTCATACATATCCTCCTGCAAGTCTATCCGGACACACTCATACATATCCTCCTGCAAGCCTATCCGGACACACTCATACATATCCTCCTGCAAGTCTATCCGGACACACTCATACATATCCTCCTGCAAGCCTATCCGGACACACTCATACATATCCTCCTGCAAGCCTATCCGGACACACTCATACATATCCTCCTGCAAGTCTATCCGGACACACTCATACATATCCTCCTGTAAGCCTATCCGGACACACTCATACATATCCTCCTGCAAGCCTATCCGGACACACTCATACACATCCTCCTGCAAGCCTATCCGGACACACTCATACACATCCTCCTGCAAGCCTATCCGGACACACTCATACACATCCTCCTGCAAGTCTATCCGGACACACTCATACATATCCTCCTGTAAGCCTATCCGGACACACTCATACATATCCTCCTGTAAGCCTATCCGGACACACTCATACACATCCTCCTGCAAGCCTATCCGGACACACTCATACACATCCTCCTGCAAGCCTATCCGGACACACTCATACACATCCTCCTGCGAGTCTATCCGGACACACTCATACACATCCTCCTGCAAGCCTATCCGGACACACTCATACATATCCTCCTGCAAGCCCATCCGGACACACTCATACACATCCTCCTGCAAGCCTATCCGGACACACTCATACATATCCTCCTGTAAGTCTATCCGGACACACTCATACATATCCTCCTGCAAGTCTATCCGGACACACTCATACATATCCTCCTGTAAGTCTATCCGGACACACTCATACATATCCTCCTGCAAGTCTATCCGGACACACTCATACATATCCTCCTGCAAGTCTATCCGGACACACTCATACATATCCTCCTGTAAGTCTATCCGGACACACTCATACATATCCTCCTGCAAGTCTATCCGGACACACTCATACATATCCTCCTGTAAGTCTATCCGGACACACTCATACATATCCTCCTGTAAGTCTATCCGGACACACTCATACATATCCTCCTGCAAGTCTATCCGGACACACTCATACATATCCTCCTGTAAGTCTATCCGGACACACTCATACATATCCTCCTGTAAGTCTATCCGGACACACTCATACATATCCTCCTGCAAGCCCATCCGGACACACTCATACACATCCTCCTGTAAGCCTATCCGGACACACTCATACATATCCTCCTGCAAGCCTATCCGGACACACTCATACATATCCTCCTGCAAGCCTATCCGGACACACTCATACATATCCACCCGCAAGTCTATCCGGACACACTCATACACATCCTCCCGTAAGTCTATCCGGACACACTCATACATACCCTCCCGTAAGTCTATCCGGACACACTCATACACATCCTCCTGTAAGTCTATCCGGACACACTCATACATACCCTCCCGTAAATCTACCCGGACACACTCATACACATCCTCCCGTAAGTCTATCCGGACACACTCATACATACCCTCCCGTAAGTCTATCCGGACACATACACATCCTCCTGCAAGTCTATCCGGACACCCCCATACACACCCTTCCGTAAGCCTACTCGGACACACTCATACACATCCTCGTGCAAGCCTACCCGTAGACACATCCTCCTGCAAACCTGCCTAGACACACTCATACACACTTTCCCGTAAGTCTAAACGGAGACACTCATACACACTTTCCCGTAAGCCTACCCGCAGACACTCATATACACCCACCCGGAGACTCTCATACACATCCTCCTACAAGCCTACCCGGACACACTCTTACTCACCCCCGCAGGCCTAACCGGGGACACTCATAGACATACTTCCGCGCCCGCAGTTCTACCAAAATACTAAAGGGCATTCGGCCGCACACACTCTTGCACCCCCTCCCCAGTACATCCGCACATGCTCAAAGATTTCCGCCCGCAAGCCTGCCCAGACGAACTCAATAACACCCTCCCGCGCAACCAGAAATCTACCTGGACATACTCAAACACACCCTCTCGCACACCTGCAATTCTTCCCGGACATACACAAACCCACCCTCCCGCACACCCGCAAGTCTGCCCGGGCTGTCAAACACACTATCCTGAAGCCTACCCAGACACACCGAAACATACCCTCCTGCACACCCTTAAGCGGACCCGGACACATTCAAACCCCACATTTGCACACCCGCAAGACTTCCTGCATACACTCAAACACATCCCACGGCACACTCGAAATCCCACCCGCACATACTCAAAAAGCGGCACACCCGCAAGCCTGCCCAGACAAACTCAATCACACCCTCCTGCGCAACCGGAAGTCTACCTGGACACACTCAAACACACCCTCTCACACACCGCAAATCTTACCGGACATAACCAAAATCACCCTCCCGCACACCCGTACGTCTGCCCGGGCTCTCAAATACACTATCCTGAAGCCTACCCGCATACACTCAAACACACCTTCCCGCAAGTCTGCCAGTTTACCCGGATACACTCTAAAACACCCGACAGCCCACCAAGACAACTCAAAAACACAGGTATCTGCCCGGACACATTCAAACACACCCGCACCCAACAACACCCGCAAGCCTACCCTGAAACACTCAAACGCTCTCGCAAGTCTGCTCAGACACACTCAAACGCACACCCGCAAGCCTATCCGGACATACTAAAACACTCCCGCAAGTCTGCTTAGACACACTCAAACACACCCACAAAGCAATCCGGTCACACTCGAACACTCGCAAGAAGGCCCTCACATAATCTAACACACCCGTACACAATTCTAGCCAGAACCCAACATTTGACTCACCTGTGTGCACTTCCAGTGAGTTCTTCTCGGCGCTCTTGACAACACATGGTTGTTCTAAATTATCCCCCCCCCCCAAAAAAAACAAATTATTGGTATGCTGTTGAAATACTTTAACTTGTAATGGTTTGAGGAATTACTAATTAACTAGACATACTTCCGCACCCGCAGGTCTACCGGAACACTAAAACAAATTCGGCAGCACACACTCATACACACCATCCCGAACATCCGCAGACATAGGCGGTCCTCTAATACAGGCCCTCGCCCACACTGGCTAGCCTATCCAGATACACCCAAATACACCCTCCTGCCCACCCATAAGCCGACCCGGACACATTCAAACCCCGCGTACCCACACCCGCAAGCTGTCCTGCATACACTCAAGCACATCCTCCGGCACATCCGCACAACTCAAAGATTTCCGCCTGCAAGCCTGCCCGGACAAACTCAATCACACCCTCCCGCGCAACCGGAAGTCTACTTGGACAGGACACACTCATACACACCCTCTCACACACCCGCAATTCTTCCCGGACATACCCAAACTCACCCTCCCGCACATCTGCAAGTCTGCCCGGGCTTTCAAACACACTAACCTGAAGCCTACCCGGACACACTCAAACACACCTTCACGCAAACCCGCAAGTTTAGCCGGATACACTCCAAAACACCCGACAGCCCACCAAAACAACTCGAAAACACCAGCAAGTTTGCCCGGACACATTCAAACACACCTGTACGCACATCCGCAAGCCTACCCGGGCACACTCAAACACACCCGCAAGCCTACCCTGGCGTACTAAAATACTCCCGTAGGTCTGCTCAGACACACTCAAACACGCCTGTGCGCACACCCACAAGCTACCCGGATATACTATAACACTCCCGCAGGTCTGCTCAGACACACTCAAACACGCCTGTGCGCACACTCACAAGCCTACCCGGATATACTATAACACTCCCGCAGGTCTGCTCAGACACACTCAAACATACCCGCAAGGCAACTCGGTCACACTCGAACACCCGTAACTAGGCCCGGACATACTCGAGCACACCCTTACACAATTCTGCCCGGACCCTATCATTTGACTCATCTGTGTGCACTTGCAGCGCTCTTGACAACACTTGGTTGTTCTAAAATGGTTTTCCCCCAAAACACATTGTAAATTTATTGGTACGCTGTTGAAGTATTTTAACTTATAATGGTTTGATGAATTGTTAATTCGCTACAATACTACATACGCTACTTTATAAGAAACTTAATTCCTCCGTCGAAGTACTTATTCTTAAGTAACTTGGTACTCAGTTTTCATTCCTGTGAACGAAGTTCCGTTATACTGGTCTTATCAAACAGCAATCAACCCTCACCAAGATGAAAATAAACAATAACGATGATTACTTTCTAAAATTAATATCTTTTAGCTGTACTTATCCATGTCTACGATGTTCTTGTGTGTCATTGACAGAAAGAATGCAGTGCACTTTGTCTGGAATTCAAGAGAGAATATTGTCTAACAACCGACATTATTGTAACACTACTTTTCTATTACCTAACTATGTTAAACCAGCAACCTAGAATTAGCTGATGATAGTATTCAAGCCGAATTCCAAAATTAGTTCTACTTTTCACTTTGACTGACAGCTGCTATTCCTTCTTTTAACCATACACTATCCTGACCGACACTTAAAAACTGGATGTCACTTGATTAAATAGATTACGAAAATATCTGGAAACATTTCCCATGTAATTAATTCACAAAGACAAACGAGCGTAAAAATGCTCTAGGTATTGTTAATGGCATGACGTTACAAGCTGGATATGGTAACTAGACGTCATCTATGCTAGACATGGGTCCTATGTAACGCCGACTTTCACCGACAGAGGCGCAACATGTACTCAGCTACGACAGTCACGTCTCAGGACTTATTTCAAATGTTGCTTATATATAATATTCATGGTTTTATAAATCCGTTACCTGGAGCTATTTTGATTATAGATTCGAATTCAACTGTGAAAATCACTGACACTTCCGTGATTATAAAATATGATGTAAATATACTTGGGCCGCATCCACCCTACATGAAATGTTCTTTTTCTGTCTATATCGATCCAATTATTTTGCAAATCACTGAATTGGAAGGAAATGAATGCATTGTTTTGGGTTTCCAATGAGTATATGTGTATTTAATTACATCAAACCCTTTAAGTTACGTCAGAGTTAATGGGATTTCCTTGCCTCTTTGAGCTATATGTGTTAAGGGAGTTGCAATAGTGTTTAAACTGCCAAACTGAAATGCGTAACATTTTCATTTATTCAATAAGCGTTTAAAATGATTTATTGCTGTCTAATTTACTGTAAATCAATACATGTACATAGAATAGGGTTTTCATTCCATGTATTCCCAAGGGCTAATAAACTAAAACAAAAAATCTGATGAGTTCCTTAACTCTCTTTACATCTCTGTGACAGATTATTCTTAAAAAGATTATTCTTCTAACCACTTCATTATAATCGAGATAAACCTTTGCAGAAATGGTCCTTATTACTTGGTTCCTTGTAAACAGAGGGAAAAAATCTAATGTGTTCTATTCACACGATGTCCTCTCGGTATTTGATAAACAAATCTTTTATTCAAAACATGAATTTGTTATCTACATCATACTAATGAAGATAAACAAAGGTAGAAACACACCCGCAAGCCTACCTGGACACACTCAAACACTCTCTCCCGCAGACCCGCAAGTCTGCCGGACACACTCAAACACACCCTCAAAAATACCCAGACACACTCATATACACCCTCCCGCATTCCCTCAAGCCTAGCCGGACACAATCGCACGCTCCCGCGCACCCGGAAGTCTACCTGGACACACTCAAACACTCTCTCCCCAGACCCGCAAGTCTGCCGGACACACTCAAACACACTCTCAAAAATACCCAGACACACTCGTATACACCCTCCCGCATTCCCTCAAACCTAGCCGGACACAATCGCACGCTCCCGCGCACCCGGAAGTCTACCTGGACACACTCAACACACACCCGCAAGTGTACCCGGACACACTCAAACACACGCGCAAGCCTACCAGGACATACTCAAACACACCCGCAAGCCTACCTGGACATACTCAAACACACCCGTACGCAATTCTGCCCGGACACTATTATTCGCCTATTCTGTGTATATCAAATAATTTTCTACTCTGTTTGCATCATTCATGTGAACAAAATTCCGTTATACGGGACATATCACACAGCAACCAACCTCCACCAAGGTGAAAATAAACAATAACAATGATTACCTATTCAAAATAATATGTTTTGGCTGTCCTTATCATGTCTGATATTTTTGTGTGCCATTGACAACCAGAGTGCATTAGACTTTGTCCCGAAATCAAGCAAGAATATTGTCTAAAAACAACATTATTCTAATAGCAATTTTCTATTACCTAAATATGTTAAACCAGCTACCTAGATTTACCTGACGAATTCCAAAATTTGTTCCACTTTTCACTTTAATTTCAACTGCTATTCCTTTCTTTAACGATACATTATCCTGATCGACACTTAAAAACTGGATGTCAATGGATTAAGTAGATAACAAAAATGTCTGGAAACGTTTCCCACGTAATTAATTCACAAAGAGAAACGAACGTAGAGATTCTCTTGGTATTGTTAATGTCATAACGAACTTTTTGTTATAAGCTGGATATGGCAACTAGACATGGTCCTATGTAACGCCGATTTTCAGCGACAGAGGCGCAATCGTACTCAGCTACGACTGTCACGTCTCAGGACTGGATTTCAAATATTGTTTGTATATAATATTCATGATCTCATAAATCCCTTATCTGGAACTCTTTTTTCTATCTATATCGATCAAATTATTTTGCAAACACTGAAATGGCAGGATCTGAATGAATATTTTTGGGTTTACAATGAGTATATGTGTATTTAATTGCACCAAAACCTTTAAGTTAATGGAGTTTGTTTGTCTCTTTGCGCTATATGTATTAAGGTAGCTGTAAAAGTGTTTAAGCTGCCAAACTGAAATGCCTAATTTTATCATTTATTCGTATATGGGATAAAACGATATTCTTAGAAAAAGCTGATTCTTCTCACTACTTCATTGTAATCGGGATAAACATTAGCAGAACTGATTTGTAAGTAGAAGGTAAAAATCTAATGTATCCCATTCACACAATGTCCTCTAGCTGTTTAAAACACAAATCTGTTATAGATAGCATAATCAAGATAAACTAAGTAGAATTAGCCTTATTACTAGCTTTCTGGTAAGTATATGGAGAATAATAAAATGCACAGGCTAAAGCGATAGACTCATCGTTTAAAACCAGGCCTAAGCGAAACTATTGAAATTCCAATCGTTTTGCTTGTCAAGAGTAAACAAATTAGTAGCAGGATGTCTTCCCATTAATAAAACCATAAGTGGCTTAAAATCGAAACCAATATTCCGGCTCATCTCGAAAACGGTTAACTCTACTAAAAAAAATGTGTATCATAAACTATTTTAATGAGATCTACATATTTTGTGTGTGTAAGTTTTTGTGTATCTCTAACGGTTTCGAAGCTACATAAAAGCCATCCAGAATGAAGAGGCCTTCAGAGGCTATTCCCAGTATATTTAATATATAGATACATTTTGTTTGTCACAAAAATATCTTGAACATATCTACGGTATTTTAATCAAAATAGATAGCGACATTTTTTAGAAAATAAAAGTTTTCTAAAAATGTCCCATATAAGGGGTATTCGGCAGTGGGAGGATTTTCTTGAAAATTTTCGTATTGCATCCTTGGAAGATACTAAAATTAAATACCAAGTTTGGTATTTAACGGTCTTTTCGTTTTTGAGCTTTGCTGCCCACAGACTCACTCGTACACACACACACACACACACACACACACACACACAGAGGGAATTTTACTATGTACATAGTGTACAGAGAAGGTATTGTA
Organism: Hymenopus coronatus; assembly: GCA_030762935.1. NCBI lineage: Eukaryota > Metazoa > Arthropoda > Insecta > Mantodea > Hymenopodidae > Hymenopus > Hymenopus coronatus. The sequence continues at coordinate 132,230,002 of CM060898.1, read as the reverse complement.
TTACATTCAGAAACTCGATACCGAGATTTCACCGGAAATACATGTTTTCGGTCCCCCTGAATCCAAAAAAAACCAATATTTTTTACAAAAAGGTCCGTGTGTGTGTGTGTGTATCTGTGCGTCTGTGGAGAACATAGCTCATAAACGAAAAGACCGTTGAATACCAAATTTGGTATTCAACGTATGGTATCTTCCTAGGATGTGACACGAAGATTTTCAAGAAAATCCCCCCACCCTGAACTACCCCTTACATGTAAAATTTTTCAAAATGTTTGATTCTCTCAAAATGGCACTAACGATTTTGATTAAGATATCGTATATTATAAATATTTACGTGACAATTAAAAATATATCTTCTTTTTTCTCGGAACAACCTCTGAAGACTACTTTATTCTGGATGAATTTTACGGAATTTTGCATAACTGCTAAACTGTAAGAGATGGACAAGAACTTACCACACAAGAAACGTAAAGCACGTTCAAACACACAATTTAAGTTAAATACATTTTTTTTTTTTCGTGGCGTTGATCGTTTTAGAGATATCCCTTGTTTTTGGCTTCAGCTTTCAAAAACTTATACTTTTCTCATACAGGAATTTGTCAGCTCCTGTCCATACAAACAAAGGAACTTCAGTCACAAAGCGACCAGCTTTTGACTATCACTTTAACCTATGGTACTCCCTTATTTCACTTCTACTTACAAGGAAACAAGTAATAAGACTATTTCTGCCGATTTTTTCTCTATTAGCATGAAGTAAATAGAATCATAATTATAAATATAGTTTGTTGCAGAGATGTACAGAAAGTCATGTGAATGGAACACATTAGATTTTTCTAAAAATGCTTTTTCTTTTCTTTTATTTTTTCTTACTTTTCTACACGTACTATGCATATAGTGTATATAAAAAATACTGTATTCCACACAAAAACTCGATATGACGATTTCACCGGAAATACCAGTTTTGGGTCCCCTTGTATCCCAAAAAAGCATTTTTGGAAAAAAGTCTATGTGTGTGTCTGTGGACAGCATAGACCAAAAACGAAAAGACCATTAAATACCAAACTTGGTATTTAAGTTTGGCATCTTCCAAGGATGCGCACGAACATTTTCAAGAAAATCCCCCCAACCCAAATTACCCTTTATATTTAACTTTTTTCGAAAATGTTGATTTTGTCAAAAATCCCTTTAACGATTTTGATTGAAATATTGTATTTTAAAAATATTTACCTGACAAGTAAAATGTATATCTAACATTTTTTACAGAATTTTGCATAACTGCTAAACCATTAGAGATGGACAAAAACATACCACACAAAAATGTAGAAAAAATGGAAATGGCGTGTTATTTATGGACGCTCTTTAACTACTGTGGTTCTCAGCAACCCATTCTAAATTGGGATTGAAAGACCGCTTAATTTTGCTTAGAGGCCTCTCTCTGTCAGGCTTGAGGTTCTTTTACGTGCAGTAAATCTACGACACGGGACCAACGGCTTTACTTCCCTTCCGAAGGAAGCCATACTAAGGATTTTTACACACAAATGTATAGCACATTAAAACACATAGTTTATGTCATATACATTTTTTAGTGGAGTTGATCGTTTTAGAGATGTCCCTTTTTTTGGTTTCAGCTTTAAAAAACATGCTTGGTTTTACTTTTCTACACGTACTATGGACATAGTGTATAGAGAAAATACCGTATTCCACACAAAAATACAAGTTTTGAGTTCCCCTGTAATAAAAAAAACATTTTTTTTAAAAAGGTGTGTGTGTGTATGTGTCAGATTTTTCTAAAAATATGTTTTTTTTTACTTTCTCTACACGTACTATGTACATAGTGTATAAAAATATTGTATTCCACCCCAAAATTCGATATAGAGATTCTACCTGAAACAAGTTTTGGGTCCCCCTGAATCCAAAAAAAAATCTATGTGTTCCATTCACATTACTTTCTCTACATGTCTACAACAAATTATTTTTAAAGAGCTTAGATATGCTTCTATTTACTTCATGCTAATCGAGAAAAAATTAGCAGAAATAGTCTTATTGCTTGCTGACTTGTAGGTAGAAAAGCAAATTAGGGGAGTACCATAGGTTAAAGTTATAGTCAAATGCTGGTTGCTATGTGACTGAAGTTCCTTTGTTTGTATGGACACGAACTGATAAAGTCCAGCACGAGAAAGGCATAAGATTTTCAAGGCTGAAACCAAAAAGACAGAATATCTAAAAACCGATCAACTCCACGAAAAAAAATGTATATGACATAATCAGTGTGTTTGAATGCACCCTACATTTTTTGTGTGGTGAGTTTTTGGCCATCTCTTACGATTTAGCAGTTTTGCAAAATTCCGTATAATTCATCCAGAATAAAGTAGTATTCAGAGGCTATTCCCAGAAAATTCAAAATATACATTTTATTTGTCAGGTAAATATGTTCAATAAACTATTTTTAATCAGAATCGATCTAGCCATTTTTGAGAAAATCAAAATTTCCGAAAAAAGTTCTATATAACGGGTAGTTGGAGTTCTTGAAAATCTTCGTGTCGCATCCTTGGAAGATACCAAACTTATACACCAAGTTTAGTATTCAATGGTCTTTTCGTTTTTGATCTATGCTGTCCACAAATACATAGACACACACACAAGGACCGTAGCATGTTTTTTGCTGATCACTGTTTCAACTTTGTAATGTGTGAAGCAGATCCTACAAGCTGGTCAATTTTATATGTTTTCAACCTGAACCTGTAATATTTAAATTTAATGTTTAATGCATTTCAATAACCTCCCTCCCCACCTGAAACCATCAGGCAGGAAAATATTATTTTAAAATGAATGATTTATTATTGAAAGCCATAATTAAAAGCGCTTACAATTTTATTGCCGCAATAACAAAATTCAATATCTTCAATATCAATGCAATACCTTCTCTACTACTGTGTATAATGTACATATGTTCTACAGAAAGTGAAAATTAGAGCCATTTTTGAGAAAGATAAAATTCTAAAAAAATGTCACAACTCTTGTGTCACACCCTTGGAAAACGCTGAACTTAAATATCAAGTTTGGTATTAAACAACTTTGTATTTTTGAGTTATGTTGTTCACAATTAGACATTCAGGGAACCTCAAAACATACATCTGTGGTGAAATCTCTCACAGTATGTGTAGAGAAAGATCTCAATAAAACACATACCTTATCATACATAGCAAGTGAGATACTTCCAGTTGGTGCATGTTGATTGTCAAAAATGTAAACTGTATTTGATTCAAGCATAGACAAACGTGTTCTGCTTTTGAAGATATGCAGTTTGTCAGCTGTAATTTTAACCCAATAAGGGAACTGTGTGGTTTCAAAAAGCAGGTAAAGAAAAGTGGCAAGTTAAATCTCACTAAATCTAGGAATATCCAAAATGAATTCTTGGAACAACTGAGATGTACACATATTACATTGACACTTTTATAGAAATCAGAAAAAGAATAAAATAAATTGTGGCTTGTTGGGTATAAAAATTCAGATTAAACATGAATTTTATTCAATTGTCTGATGTTGAAGTAATCAATTTTTACTGCATCTACAAGGAAGCATTTCTTGATTAGCTTAGTGTAGATAGAACACACCATTCTGCAGTTGTAATGACTTTTTGTCGTTATCTGGTGGTGATGGTTGTGGTGCACACTTGTCAAAGTAAAGCCATTTTTTCCCCTCCTGAATGTCCAAGTCAGTCAACTGTCTTCTGAATCACCTCCTGCAACATTAGTTCCAGCATTACTCAATAGAAAAACAAGTAATTCGCGGAATTCTAAGACTACAAAATATTATGATGAGTTCCAACATCATGACATTCTCTACCTATTCTAAAAACAAAACGTCTTACAAAAGAGCACTCATGCTAATTGAGAAAATTCCCTGTAAGTACATAGAAGCGAATTATGGGAATACTCTATGGTAAAGCGTTAGTCAAGTGTTTTAAAAGCGATCGCTATGTAAGTGTTATTGAAAATTATTTCTTTGCAAGTCCAGGAGTAAAACAAAAGAAATATGCAAGACTTCCCGCTTGAGAAAGGTATAAGTATTCCAAAATTGAAACCAGTAAGAAGGAATAGAATCAGAAATAGTTCTGCAACAAAAATAAAAAGGACATATATTATGTGTTTTGACCAGATCTACTTATCTCGTGCACTAAGATTTTGCCTACCTCATATGGTTTAACAGCTATGAAAAAAACATTCAAAATGAGGATCAAGTCAGAGGATATTACCACGAAATTAATTCAAAATACCTATACATTTTAATTTTTATGTAAATCTCTTTACTATACAGTATTATAATCAAAATCGTTAAGAGCCATTTTTGAGAAAGTGAACATGAAAATGTAGTTTGTGTTGGGGCGGGCCTTTTCTCTCTCTCTCTCTCTCTCTCTCTCTCTCTCTCCCTCCCTCTCTCTCTCACCCATATATACTTGGAAGTACACATTTTTCTCATTTGCTTATCAGTATCTGTATATTAATACATTCACACATCAGCAAGATAGTCTGGAAAAACTCACACGCACCTGCAAGACAGACTGGATACACTCTAACAACTGCAAGATTGTCCGGACAAACTCACACACACCTCAGAGACTCCGGACAAACTCACACGCTTGGGTTAACGGACATCCGCCACTGTCAGCACCAATCCTGGGCGAGACGGAGGTGTCTCTGTATGGGGTTGAAGGCTCTACGTATGTTCCTGTCTGTGCGGTAGAGCAGGACGTCGTCAGCAAACGGCGGATGAAGAGCTCCAGTTCTAAAGGGAGGACGTCAGGATGGGTAGTTAGGGGGTTTCGGATGGTGAGGTTGTGAACCGTCTTTAGCAATGTGGTAGTGAAGGTTTGGACTGCTGTCTCTAGGGTGGGTATGTCGGTGATTTTGGGGTTGGGTGTGATTGACGCGCTGAGGCAATCCTTTACGCATTACCAAAGTACCTGGTGAGGAGACCCCGGACTCTCTCAGAGTGGTTTAGCAAAAGTTGAGCACATGGAAGCTCGTCGCTTTATATACGAAGCAGAGACAGCCCTCGGACCGGTGACGGCCAATGACCAATCGACCTCCACCCCTTAACTGGCCACGGCCTCTTTCGGTGTGCGGCAGGTCGTAACGCTCCAGACAGGACTTCACTTCGAGATGCCCAAGAGAAAACACCAGCGCAGACCAGCAGCTTCTCCAGCAGCCACTGCTTCTAAGGCATCCAGCAGTAGGAAGCGCTCGCCGGCATCTCAGCCGCCTGCCGATTCACCGGCAGTGAGTGCTGCTCCTTCGCCGCACTCGCCAACACCAACGCTTTCTGTTGCCGCTGTTTCACCGGCAGCCAATGTCACTTCTTCGCCGCCACCGTTGAGCTTCACGCCGCCATCCTGGTACAGTGCGGGGGGTTCCTCGGGATCTCCACCCGGCATCTCCTCGGCGCTGCGCAGTCTCGGTGGCCTTCATGTTTGAGGGTCACTAGAATTACCTGCGACCGGGGTCCAGCACCATTGGTTAGAGTGGAGCTACAGGACCGAGCAGATCTGGACGCTGCTTTAGCGTCAGGGTTGCCCTTATTAGGGCGACTTCTGCACATTGAGGCCAGCAGATAGGAGCCAATAGTCGTCGCTGCTGTGCCTACAGGCTGCTCTTCGCTGCCGAGATGCACTACTGTGGCACCAACGCCTACACTTTGGAGTGCACTGGGCACGACCTCCGCCGCCGTCGCCGGTTCTGTGCCACCTGTTTTGGCACGGGACACTTCACCGAGCAAGACCAGAGCCCCAGCTACCCCAAGAGGAGGCAAAATCACCACAACCAGCCCAGACACCACCACCAACACAGCCAACGCAGACATCAGAACCGTCACCATCAATTAACCTGCTGCAGGAAATCCAGGGCCTAAGTGAGACCATTCAGAACCTCCACGCGAAGGTTCTGATGCTGACGGCCTTGGAGCAAATCAACGCCACCTCACTTTCAGACACAGAGGTTCTTCACTAAACAATAGCAGCAGCTAAAGACGACATCCGGCTCAACTTCAGGGAGAAGGTGAGAGCCCTACTGGAGAAGTCGGAGCCTCAACCAACTTCACGTTTCATAAGGTGCATTTTTAACCTCCACTCGAAAAAAAAAAAAAAAAAAAAAAGAGAGAGAAAAAAAAAAGCGCTCCAGTCTTGCCTGAACTCAGGAGCTAGATTCTCACCCTGATGATGCCGAACACAGCTTTCGGTGAAACGTTAGTTATGCCAACAACTGGATCACGGCCAACAAGCCCGGCATACTTACATAATAAGGCTGATGACGCCGGCCGTGAAAGACTGAGCCTCTATATTGCGTATTGATAAAAATGAAATTAAAGAAGATCTTTTCTTTCGGAATCCATTTGCGTTCCACTTTAAAATTGTTAGCTGATGAATGGAGACTCTATTACGTGCTGCTATTTTGAAAAGCGATGAAAGAAGAGAGGTTAGAAAGTTTTGAATTGTTGATAGATGTGTGCTTAGGAAAGTGGTGATGTAAGGGATAAATGTTTACAGAAGATTAGTAAGAAGAGAAGATGTTGTGGGTTCTGAAGTAGGTTGATTCAGACGTTGGTTTTGAATTTGGCGAATAGCATGCGAATAGATGTTTTGGAATGACCTTGAATTTCCGGTAGATATGATTGTTGCTCTGTACTTTGCTGCTTATGCTTTTGTTGCTGCAGACTAGGAAGGGAGCAGCAGCAGTGGAGTTTTTTGGCATCCGCTCTTTTGTTGCTGCAGACTAGGAAGGGAGCTTAGACTAGGAGGAGGGAGCAGCAGCAGCAGTGGAGTTTTTGGCATCCGCTCTTTTGTTGCTGCAGACTAGGAAGGGAGCTTAGACTAGGAGGAGGGAGCAGCAGCAGTGGAGTTTTTGGCATCCGCTCTTTTGTTGCTGCAGACTAGGAGGAGGGAGCAGCAGCAGTGGAGTTTTTTTGGCATCCGCTCTTTTATTTGTAAGTGGTATTGGCAGCTCATGTAGTTGACTGGATGTTCTTTATTGCAGAGCACACACTTCGGAGGAGTGGGTTTCGGTGTATGGCATTCTGAGAAAATGATGAGTTCCATGACAGCGTAAACATCGCGGTTCAAGTTGGCAATAGCTCTTAGTCTATTCGAAATTTTGATAGCCAGTACACTGTGGTATATTGTTGGAGCTTCTGCGTGGTTCAACGTTGATGACACTGTAAAGCAAACGTGTTAAATTTGGAACTGATTTCCCATCATCGCTATCTTCAAGTTCTACTGCACAGAGGGGCCTGTGTTGTATGTTTTTTCCTAGGAGTCATGCTATATTATGCACGGGGTAGTGCAATTCCTGTAATGTATTCAATATTTCTGCATTGATATGGAGTAAGGAAGGTTTCGTATGATCACGGAAAATGTTTTGTCATCGGGACTCTTGTGTGAGTAGTATGGTTGATGTATGGACTCAAAATACTTAATTAAAGATCGAAAATCGTCTGAGGTTGATGAGAATATTTTTATTGTTGAACCTTTTAGTTCTGTGTGAAATTTTGATTTTGAATGTTTGCGTATACTTTGGATGAGAAGCTAATAGTTTTCAATATTTCTTAAGCAAATTGGTGGCACTTTCAGTTTATGCTCCACAGGATCATCAGAACTGAATCGAAATTGTTTCTCAGTGCATGAACGCTGGTTATTGCCTGTAAGGGACATATTGCTAGAACCGGAACACGCAATATCCATTACAAAATCTCCAGCTTTCTGATTTTTAGAATTAGAATCTTTATTTATCTTGAGTAACGATAATGTTGTTTGTTTAGCTGATGTAATGCTTTGTTTGCACATTAATAGTATTTTGCTCTACACTTTCGACTGTTTGTTGTTTTTGTTGGTATCCCTGTCAGAAATACTTACACTTGAATTAGATTCATTAATATTTAAGGTAGTATGGTACTTACAGATTCCATTTGAGAAAAAAACTGTCCACGTTATAAGAAAAACGCACATGACATAATGGATGTGTTTTAAAGAGATCTACGTTTTTTTTGTGTAGTAAGTTTCTGTATATCTCTTATTGTTTAATGATTAATTTTGCCAAATTCAGCAAAACTCATCCAGAGTAACTTTAGGTCTTCAGAGGCTATTCCCAAAAATTTGAAAACATATATTTTATTTGTAATGTAAATAGTTTTAACATACAGTATTTTAATCAAAATCATTAGAGGTATTTTTGGGAATAACAAAATGTTCAAAAATTTTTCCATACAAAGGGTAGTTTGTGGTGTTTGTGGTGTGCATCCTTGGAAGATACTAAACACAAATATCAAGTTTGCTACGTTTTGAGCTATGCTGTCCATAGACACACACACATGGACCTTTTTCTAAAATTGCCTTTTCCGGACTCAGAGATCTCAATACATATATTTACGGTGAAATCTCGACATCGAATTTTTTGGTGGAATACAATACCTTGTGTACGACTCCGGTTCGAAGCTAGCTCCTTAGGTTGAGTCCTCTCACTGGTCAGGGTTGCTTTAAGATTTGTGAGCGCGATACTCAGGTTTTCAGGGAGCGGTACCACAAACAAGCCTTTGGGTGAATAATACAGCAGATAAAATAAGAAATGTTGATGTTTATTGTTTCTTGATACTTTGCCGAGAAACCAAGTTTCCATTTATCTATCATTCTTGCATAATTATTATTCTCAGATAAGGACACGAGACCTGAATGTATTGCGACTGTAACTGCGAAAGAGGCATGAAGGAATCAGGCATGCTCGGCATGACTGAAAACAATTTGAAAGACTGCCCAGAACTGACTTACTTTGTTTTCGTTTCTATGTCTCTTTAAAATATACTTTCTGATAATCTATGATTTACAACATTATTTGTTCTCTGGTAAGAAAAGCCCAACTGACGATACCACGGTCGCCAGTACCCTTAACCTATTCACCAGTTTGTTGGAATTTCATTCTCTTTCAAAAGGCGACTGGACGACTTCAACAAACTCTGCCTGCATTTAGAAACATTGTATTACCTTCGGTTATTTCGTTGAAATACAAAAAAAAAAAAAAAAAATCTGATGTGTTCTATTCACATGACTTTCTCTACTTCTCTGCAACAAATTGTAGTTAAAAAGCTTATGTTTCTATTTACTTCATGCTAATTAGCAGAAATAGTCTTATTACTTGCTTCCTTGTAAGTAGAAGCAAAATGAGGGAGTTCCACAGGTTAAAATGATAGCCAAAAGCTGGTTGCTATGTAACAGAAGTACCTTTGTTTATATGGACAGGAGTTAAAAAATTCCTGTATGAGAAAAGTATAAGTTTTTCAAAGCCAAAACGAAAAACCAGGAATATCTTGAAAATGATCAACTACACAAAAAAAAGTATATGACATAAATTGTGTGTTTTATCGTGAGCTACAGTTTCTGTGTAGTAAGTTTCTCCCCATCTGTTACGGTTTAGCAGATATGCACAATTCCGTAAAATTCATCCAGAATAAAGTAGTCTTCAGGGGCTATTCCTAGAAAATTCAAGATATACATTCTATTTGCCAGGCAAACATCTTTAATATACGATATTTTAATCAAAATCGTTTTAAGAAAATCAAATTTTCGAATTTTTTTCCAAGTAAAGGGTAGTTTAGGGTGGGGAGATTTTCTTGAAAATCTTCGTGTCGCATTCTTGGAAGATGCCAAACTTAAAAACCAAGTTTTTTTCGTTTTTGAGCTATGCTGCCCACAGACACACACACGGACATTTTTCTAAAAATGCCTTTTTTGTTTTTTTTTTGTTTTCAGGGAGTCTCAAAACATATATTTCCGGTGAAATCACGGTATCGAATTTTTGGGTGCAATGCAATATCTTCTCTATACACTATGTACATAGTTCGTATAGAGAAAGTAAAAATACTCTCTTCTACAATTGACTGCTAGACATTTCCGTAATTTTCCTGGTACCAACATCGTTTTGATATATATAGTTATTAAAATTATTATTAGTTATTATATTATTCATTTTTGATTATTTTAAATAGTCTGAAAAAATCATTAATGACCTTCTCTAGCCACTATGCACATTACAGTACATACGTGCTAGAGAAACAAATAAGGAATACCCGTGGTAACGTAAATATAACAACATTACCAATACAGTAACAACATTGCTCAATAATAGTTGGCAATACATATGCTAATATTAACCGGGTACTAAGTATTTACGAAGGGAGGCATACCAGTTGGTGGAACGGCTAAAAGAAAAAAAACAAAACAAAAAAAAAAAACGCATCGTTGGAGGACAGAATGTCAAACCGGCATGTTGCCATTGTTTCATTTTTTTGTTTTGATAGTGTTTAACGCCCACTTTTACTACAGTGGCACTGTAGGCGATGACGCTGATGATACATGGAATGAAGATGGAGCACCGGTGAAATGCGATAGCGAGGATAACTAAAGAACCCACAGAAAACCTGCCGCTGCGCCCCTTTGTCCACCACAAACCCCACATGCGGTCGCCTGGAATCGAACCATGACGCTTTGGTGAGAGGCGAGTGGTCTAACCACTAGGCCACGGCGCGGCCTCTATTGCCACAGTAGCTCAATGGTTAGAGCATCCGAACGGGGATTCAGAGAACTGTATTCAAATCCCGACTGTAGCAGTGAATTTTCTCAGCTGGTTCTAACAGTGTAAGTGCCTATGTAGCTACCTTGGTTCAGCCCCGTTCACGTGCAGTCTAGTCTCCGAACAACTAGAATACACAGACATGCTCCTTCTGTATGGAGAAGTTCAAGATAATGGAAGAGCTGCTCGTCGTCCGACCCCCATCGCGTTTTCTCCACAATACGCAACAATTTCGAGAAAGCCATCAGTAAGAGATTTGGTGCTCCAAAGAGACGCGCACTCGGCTCCCGCCGTTCTGAATGAGCAACAACTGCACCCATATTACATTTTCCAGAACATGATGACCCTCGGCGTGACTTTGAAGTTTGTGTTTAGGTGGTTTGCGGTTGTAAACCAATCCTCGCAATTGCCAAGTCTTCCACTTACTGGTCGCTCAACTGAGGCGCGAATCTCGACTTGCAAGCAGCCTCTACATTGCCTCTCACCTCTAGTACAGGCTCGTCTTTTGTTTGCTAATGGTTGTTGCCCAGTGGCAGGGGGAAGCGGTCCCGTTTGAAGGTCATCATGTTTTGGAGAAAACTATACTTCCAAAGGGTACGTTAACTACTCCCAGCCGGTTTTGTACTACGTGTTGCCTTCTGTACGTGGTTTCTGCACCTCTGCAATGAGCCCGTTCCCAAGTTGTATTATCTTCACTGATGAGTGCCAATTCACTAGTGATTATGTTCTCAATTCCCCAAACCAGCCTTGTCTGGGAAGATGAAAACTCTCATTCCTTGCATGTCCACTGATATGGCATCAATCATGTGATTGGGCCATTCATTTTTACATGCCATCTACATTTCCTAACATAGGATTCGACATGTAGCGGACGATATGGCATTGAACGTCCGTAGTTGCAGCACAATGGCGCACCCGCTCACTTTTCACTTGAGGTTTGGGAACATCTGGACCGACGATTTGGATAAAGATGGAAAGGCTTAAGTGATCCACTTGCGTGGGTTCCACCGGATTAACTCCATTCAAGCCCCTACATGCCTAGCTAAGCAGACCAGATAAAGTATCGTAATATGAAGAAGTATGGCGGAGTGCAAGACTTCCTAGGTCGCGCGCAATACATTTGTTGTAATGGGAAAACAGTGAAATTTAAAACAGCTATAATTACGACATAAGGATACCTGAGTAGGAAATAATTGCGACAACACGTTCTTTATGATCGTCAGCAACTATGCACAGGGATTAGACCTTGAATGTTCTGTTGGAAGTTGAATAAAATCACTTCATTGACTAGACGGAATTTCATCTTACAATTGAACAAAACAGAAGTAAATATTATCATTGAACTTGAATATTGCATACCTGCATTTAAATTTACGAACAGGATGTAAACATCACAGAGAGCATAATTCAGCTTTAATTCCGTTTTCTCATCATCTCAGTAATTCCATGTTTCATTTTCTCATTTTTGCTTTAATGCACAAAGCCTTCAATAAGAATCATAAAGAGGGTTTGTTAAGAGTGTCTCTGCAGTAATGTGGTCAAAATGCTAGGCTGATGAAGTTATTCTTATTCCCCAACCTCAAGAGCCTGGAAATATGAATGCGATACTAAATATGTGTTAAGTTAATCGAGAAGTTCAGTTTTAATGTACACCTCAATTTAAGCAGTCGTTATAGAAGGTCAAAGTGGTAATACGACGATATCTAAGGCGGTATGTAAATAAATAAAAACAAACAAAATGATTTAGCTAAAAATAAATAAAAAAAAAAACATGCGATACTGGATTTTCAGAGGTGCTATGTACAGTATAAAAATAAAATAAACGTGAAATTAGGTACCTGTATTCCACTTCAGTAAACTATACTCAAGACGTTAAGTAAACATTTTCTATCAGTATTTGTGGTATATTTGAGTTAGATAGATAAGATAGGTATATTAATATGGGCACAACAGGAGTGTATGGTCTGTGCTTCCTGAAATAATTTATAAACAAATCTAAAATTATTATCGATTATTACTTATGATTCTTTATGTTCTAACACTTTTGCAAAATCTCTGTGCGGTTGAGTTTCAGTCTGAAATTACAGATTTGAAAAGTCTGATGTGTTCCATTCCCATGACTTTCTCTACATCTCTGCCACAAATTATTGTTAAAAAGCTTATTGTTCTATTTACTTAATGATAATCGAAAAAAATAGCAGAAATAGTCTTATTACTTGCTTAGAACCGAAATAAGGGAGTACCACAGGTTAAAGTGATAATCAAAAGCTGGTTGCTATGTAACTGAAGTTCCTTTGTTTGTATGGGCAGAAGTTGACAAAGTCCTATGTGAGAAAAGTATAATTTTTAATGCTGAAACCAAAAATAAGGAATAACTTAAAAAAGATCAACTCCATGAAAAAAAATGCATATAACATAAATTGTATGTTTTAAAGTGCTCTACATTTTTTGTGGGGTAAGCTTTTTTCCATCTCTTACGGTTTAGCAGTTATGCAAAATTCCGTAAAATTCATCCAGAATAAACTGCTCTTCAGAGGCTATTCCCAGAAAATTCAAGATATACATTTTAGTTGTCAGGTAAATGTCTTTAATATATGACATTTTAATCAAAATCGTTAGAGCCATTTTTGAGAAAATAGAAATTTTCGAAAAAAGTTCCATGTAAAGGGTAGTTTGGGGCGGGGTTTTGAGTTATCGTGTTCACGGACACACTGACACGCGCACACACACGGACCTTTTTGTGAAAATGCTTTTTTTGGATATAGGGGACCCTAAAACATATATTTCCGGTGAAATCTCGGTATCGAATTTTGGGTTGAGTGCAATACCTTCTCTATACACTATGTACGCAGTGTAGAGAAAGTAAAGATAATAATCGAGATTTCAGGTAGTTTTGTTTATTTAGGACAAATTATAGTATTGAATCTAATATTCTAGCACTGCCTTCTAATGCTAATAAAACATACACAAAATAGCTATGAGATTGAAATTAGCGTTCTCGTTACCTTTGTCAGATAAGAAGGGAAACTAAATACTGAAGGAACTGTGAGGATTTAGCATCATCTTGCCTTTATTCTAATGTAAATTTTTTTCGCAAAATGCACTAAGAGTATATTCTGTGATATTTCGATGGGACAAATTTGTTACGTCTCGGAGCATCTGACGACTTACTCAATAATTCTAGTTTATGTATTAGGAACCTAAAATAAATTATCATTCGCTTAATGACCGAGGAAACCCATGAGAATAAATCGGAATGAATTTGGAACACAAATGTTACAATTTATTCTTACCAATGGAAATCACTTTTCCGGTGGTTGGTACAGTTAAGCAGCATAGAAGTACACCATGTTAATTATTAAAAGCTAACACACTTAAACCACCTCACTTTTAAAGTCTTTTAAGCGAACTGAACATACGGCAAAAAGCACGTTTGCCCTTCACCTACCCATGCGCGAGAGGTTTCAATAAGCGACAGCGCGCCAGCGGTGAGTCTAGGTGGACCTTTACCTTGGAGTCGTATATGGAGTTTGATCTACGGGACTGCTGTAACGTCAGAGGAACACCTGGTGATCGCTGCACAACAGATTGTAGAGACACCAGTAAAGGAGTGAATGATTCAATGCTAATGTGTGCAAGAACGTCACCACATCGAATCAGATCAGTACCAGCCTGTGGCGAAGGCAAAACCAGATGCTTCAGAGTAACTTCGTTCTGTCTCATGCACAATAGCGCAGCCACAAAAATATTAAGGGAGATTGTGTACAGGGATGCATTTTAAAGACATTATATAAAATAAATGGTAAATATTATCAATCCCGGGTTTAAATATTTTTTAAAAAAGTATATCAAGTCATATTTACGGTGCAGCAATCAATTAACATTATATATTGTCATTCACGTTTACATATTTTAGCAACCCGTAGCCCTCTCCTCCTGGCTACGTTTCTCTTATTTTATTTATTTTTTTTGACCGCTTTTACTACTTATAGCACCATAGGTGATGACACATGATAAATGGAATGAAGATGAAACACTGGTGGAATGTGAAAGCGGGGGAAACCGGAAAACCCGGAGAAAACCTGCCCCTGGGCCGCTTTGTCCACCACAAATCTCACATGCGATCGCTTGGAGGCTACGTCTCTAGCCACGTTTCCTAATGGGTTATAGTGAACTAGACAAAAACAGATTTTTCAGTTTAACTTTGTGTGTGTGCGCGCGCGCACTTCCGGAGGGTTCCATACTGCAGCCATCTATGGGTTAAGATGAGGATAGGATGATTTGAGAACATTATCGACGGGAGGCCGAAATCGAATCTCGGGGAAAGAGCCATCGTGGAGAATCATTAACATGGTCCAAGCAATTATTCGTCTCGACGTGGCGAGACTAGGATCGCGCCCAGGACTGACCGAATCCTCTGGCACCTACACAGGACTCCAACGCCACCTCGCCACCAAGAAGAGTGTTTCCAAGGCACAATCACTACCACGGAAGGGCGCCACCACCGCAGTCCTCGCCGTCACTAACAACCCTGAAAGAAACCGGGTGGACGAAATGAAGGGATAGAAATTTGGGAGGAATGTAGAAACCTCCCCGTTATTCACCTAGTGACCTGGGGAAACCCCATGGGTCAGAGACGTTGGCTGCGGGAATCGAATCCACGACCTCCTGAATACCAATCCCAGAAACAACGCTTGAGCCACCAGGCTCGGTTAAGTAAGTATAAGCGTAAACAAACGTGTTTATCATACATGATAAAATTTGCTTTTTGTTCATTTGGTATTATTTCCAAACTGACTAACGGATCAGAGTGGCCACCATCCCGAGAGCAACACAAAAAGAAATTGTTAAGTTTAAGTGATGCATTAGTGAAATTTTGGAAATCGCAAAATGTATCGAAATTTAGTGATGTTTCTGCCATGTATTAAAGTCCTAAGCTTATACATGATAATTTAAATAATAATGTTCACTTTCTCTAGTCCGTATGTACAATGTACATGGTGGATAGATAAGGTATTATTTTCCATCCAAAATTCGATGTCGAGATTTCACAGTAAATATGTTTTGAAGCCCCCTGAGTCCGAAGAAAGCATTTTTAGGAAAAGATCCGTGTGCGTGAATCGTAGAGAGCATAGCTAAAAAAAAAAAAAAAATAAGGATGCGACACGATGATTTTCAAGAAAATCCCACCACTGCAAAATCGATAGAATCATTTTTGAGAAAAATAACATTTTCAAAACTTTTTCCATGCAAAGGGCACTTTGGGTACTTGGTCCTTTCTTGAAAATCATTCTTGAAACATAGTAAACTTAAATACCAAGTACGGTATTTAGCGGTCTTTTAGTTTTTGAGCTATGCTGTCCACAGACTCTCCCTCCCTCCCTCCCTCCCCCCCTCTCTCTCTCTACTGTATTCTACGCAAAAATTTGATACCGAGATTTCACCGGCAATATGTTTTCAGATCCCCTTAGTAAGCAATTTTTAGAAAAAGGTCCATGTGTGTGATATAAATATATAGATTTCACCGGATAGATTTTTAGAAAAAGATCCATTTGTGTGATATAAATATATATATCTCGGTATCAAATTTTTGCGTAGAATACAATACTTTCTCTATATAATATGTGCATAGCACATAGCTGCAGAGAAAGTATAAATGAGCCACGTGATGCATTTTTTTAAGATATCCACATAAAAATTCCAGTTGTACAGTAAATGATTCTTTTTAAATAGATCTTTCATATTATATTTTATTGCTGTTTTTCGTACTCTCCAGTAATCTTGATTTTTCAATGTAATAATTCATTGCCTAAAATTGGACCTTTGTTTAAAAATCGGATGTACTCCATTCACATGACTTTCTCTACATTTCTGAAACAAATTGTTCTTAAAATTAATTCTTCTATATACTTCATCAAGAGAGCAGAAATTGTCTAATTGCTTGATTCCTTGTAATTAGAAGGTAAATAAGGCAGTACACTAGACTAAAATGATAGCCAAATTGTTAAAAGCTGCTTGCATTCTGATTGAAATCCGGTTTCTTTGCATGACAAGGTGTTGACAAATTTCTAGCGGGAAAGAGTAAGTATTTTACAATTGAAACCAATAACAGGGAATATTTCGGAAATGGTTAACTTTACAAATATATATATATATATATATATATATATATATATATATTACATTGTGTGTTTTACGAGCTCTACATTTTTTTTTTAGTATGGTACCTAACTATTTGTGTATATCTTACGGTTTATCAGTTATGGAAAAGCCATTGAGAATGGTCATTTCAGAGGCTATTTCTAGCAAATTCGATATATAAATTTTATTTGTCACTAAGTACCTTTAATATAATTTGCTTTTATCAAAATATTAGAATTATGTTTGAGAAAATCTAAGTTTTCGAATTTTTTACAGTAAACGGTGGTTCAGGAAACTGGGAATCTCTTGAAAATCTTCATATCGCATCATTGGAAGATTCTGAACTTAAATATCAAGTTTGGTGAATAGGATTTGAAGCTTTCCTGGAGGCGAACATATTCTAGGATGATGAGAAGCACGCTCCCGAAACATCGATGACTCTTTATCACTACACCTGGCTTAAAGCCCGAGAACACCTGGAACATCAAGTTTGATATTTAACCGACTTTTCGTTTTCGAGTTATCGTATTCACAGACACACGAACACACTGACATATGGACACACAGGGACCTTTCTCTAAAAATGCTCTTTGGAGAGCTTTAGGGCATCCTAAAACGTGTATTTCCAGTGAAATCTCGATATTCAATTTTTGGGTTGAATGCAATACATTCCCTACCTATGTACTAAGTAAAGAAAGTAAAAAGGTTTATGACCATTTTCTTTGATGCACTTTTGAGAGGAAGTTTAACTTTTGAAAACAAATTATAAATAATTGCATCATGTGTAACATTTTGAGTGTTGGATAAAAGTTTTCGAGAAAACAAGGTTTAAAGTCCGGAGTGTCTATTAATAAGCATGCGCTGCTCATGTATGGCTTCAGTTGATTGGTAGTTAAAGTGCTTTAAGTGGGAAAACATATATTTTGTAAAGTTTAGAATTCAATCTCATGTATTATGTTCACATGACTTTCTATTCCCATTCTGTGACAAAAGCGTATTCTTCTACTTCATGCTATAGTAGTGAGTTGATTTATAAGAAAGGTACGTCTAACTCAACGAGAAATATACGTGATCGCATTCATAGAAACGGCACGTTTCCGGTCATGCGTTCGTATTCAAATCATGATTCGTCCAGTCCCCTCTACAAATACCAAAAGTTTGTAAGGAGTATTTCCGAACATACTGTGCAGTTAAATAAACTGGACGGTTCAAAAGGAAACAAACCCTGTCCAACAGCAAATTACATGAGGTACACACACTCGCTGATTCCAGCTACCTTTTCACCAGACTGTGCTGACTCGCCTGCATTTTGGACATACATCACCCCTCACACATCATACCTTCTGTCTAGTGAAAACCCACCAATGTGTAAAAATTGCAACTGTCAGCCAACAATGAAACGTAATTACCAGGATTATGGATTTTAGGTGCAAATTTCAGATGAAAAAGAGAAGAAAAAGCATCTCATGTAAGGTAAAATAGGGATAAAAATGTGCTGGTATATTCAAAAAATGCAATGACTTCTCTTTCCTCTATTCTAGTTTATTGAATTACAAGCAAGTGCATTAAAACATTACTCATCAAAAGAAGAAGGAAAAAAAAAAAAAATATGAAGCTACTGTGCTTCAAGAGTAATCTGTTTCCATTAGGCGATAGAGTGTCTTTGTAGATGCTAACGCTTCTTTCGACATCCACAGAAACCAATAGAGCATAACTTTTATTCACTCGGAATGGCACCTCTACAGATGTGGCGAATTCCTCAATGTCTGGATTCCTCTGAAGACAAGACTCAAGTTTGTCTGTGGCAAACTATTTCCTCTCGAAAGTAAAAATATCCCATTGTTTTTCTTTTTCCAGATCTTGTTCTTCTAATCGTTTAATAGCTGCAATCAGGCACTTGTAACTATGCACACAATATAGTTCTGTCGGCAAATTATGTATTTTCTCCGGTAACAGAAATTGTTGTGCTTTGGAAATTGCACCTGGGTTGGCTGGATCCAAAGAAAGCACAAACTCTCAAAATTATCACAGAACATAAGCAGCACACTCAGTCAAAGATCCCCAGCGAGTAATGACCGGGAAATTTGGAAGGGGCAGGCCAGCGGTTTCCCTGTAGGCAACAACATGACTCGGAGTTTGCAGTAGAATCTTCTTCAGGGCAGAGATGAATCAATTTGCGATGGCGTATTCGTTCCTTATGCATTCACAAACCCTGTGAAAGACATGAACCAGGCATGCTTCATCTTAGGAAATAAAGGTTTCAATCGGTTAATAGCTAAAAACATGTATGGAGCCTGGTCCAAAACTATAAGAAGAAGATGTTCAAACTCGATACCAGTAGGCCACAGTTTTCGGCAAAATTCCATAATTGATTGCATAACTGCACTGCTATTTCTACAGCTCATACAGTTTTAACAACATGGGCTTAACTTTCACCCCTGCTAAGGAAGGAACTAAAGTGTTCAAAACATATCGTTCTATTGAGTCTATGGTTTCATCCACAATGATTCCCACTTCGCAATCAGACATTTTCTTCTTGATTCTTTGTGTGATTTCTTGGTAAACAGACTCCGTGTAGTTTTTTCTTAAAGTACCCCCAACAGGCGTTGACATCTTTGTGTATTTTTCAGAAATCCCTCGATGGTTCACCATATGTGTGGAATTCCTGCTTATGTAAGAGCTGCACACAAATCAATGTTTAATTCCTTCAAATTTTGCCTTTTTGAAGAACTCTTTGAAACGGATTTCGAAATAGAGGTTGCCGCGATTTATTTGCTTGAAGAGTCTTATTCATTTGATGCTTAGAGCTGGAAATGTATTGCTTGATGCGCTCTCGCTGGTGTTTCTCATCTAACAAAATTCCTGAATCGCAAATAGTACATCGCATAACAGTTCCATCAGTATCTAAGAAATCCTTTTTGAATTCCAGAGCCAGAACAATAAATTGGTCACTGGATACTTTTGGCATGGTAAAATATACTAGTGCACTCTTTAATAATGTAACAATGAGCTAACACCATTTCACTTGCTAACTCAATGTGACTGTCACACAACTCCCTCTAGCGCTCATTTGCTGTCTACACTCTCTTATAACACTGGGACAGTGTTCTCATTCATGCTGGAACTGCAGCCTCAGCAATTTCTAGTAGTTTCGAGCATAACCTAGTCTCAATTTTCGGAGCTATACGGGTGCGGTACTGCCGTCTGGCGTCTCTCACAGCAACAAACAACCACGAGCAACAGGATACTGATTCTGGTGGTAGAGAACCATTCATTGTTAATTGCATTATTGCGGGCTACTTTATAGTGGTAAAGCGAGAGAAAGAGGTTTTTTCGAACACATTGTTTTCCATTGTTGCGGTGCGCTTTCAATTTCGCGCGGCGCTTACGGAAAGAGGTAGGCTTACTATTCGCAATTACACAGCAAGCTGAGGGAACGTTAATAGAAAGTTAAATATTTCATATTGATTAGAAATCTTACAGAATAAATTGGAATGAAACTTACAAAATGGGGGAAAGAGGATTATGGGCATGGTGAGGGGGGAAGAGATAACGGTCCCAAAAAAAGGGGGAAACGATGCTTGAAAAATTGCTCATTTCGCAACTAGAAACTAAATTTCACACTGTGGTATCTTTCCGAACAGCTTTTAATTATCCAAAGAAAAAGGTGTGCCCCTAAAAATCCTAACCCTGATTATTACGAACTGTATGATGAACAACGAACCATATATGAAGTGCCAAACGAACTGCCGACAGCCTTGGACCAACTACATTTCTCCAACAACGTTCTGAAATTCTTAAAAGCAATTCAATTGTATAATAAAATTGAGTTCATGACAGAACCACATTTGCCTTGAAGTAGAATTTAGTAGCATTTCCATAAAGGCACAATTAGGAGCAATGTTTCCAGGTAACTTGCTTGGTAACTTACCCCTCAAAATCCCCTCTCCGCTCAAGCAACTAACAGTAGCACATCATTCTCTTAGTATACTTGTTAGCAAAAGTGTTTTAGGAAATTATGACTATTTGTTCATGACACGTGATCTTAGGAAGTGGTCAATCCAGTACATTGGCGCGTAAAATTCCAACCAATCGGAACTCATTATCTCTGCATTTTAATCGCTTTTTATTACACTCACGTGCAATTGTTTTTCTAAATTTATTGCAACCACGTACATTTTTTTTCTCTCTGAATATCAGTGTGCCGTGATATTCTCGTACATAATGGCGGAAGTTCCAATAGACATGTTAATTGCAATCATGCTTTACTAAGCCAAAATAACAGAATGCAGCGATACAAAGATATCTGTGTTTATTTTACGTTACATAATTAATGTAGCAGTACAAAGAGATTTGAAATATATGATATAGACATCAAGTTGCAGTGATTTTGGTGCAAATATGTGCCAAGACAAATAGGAATATTATTCTTCATGTCCATATAGGTTAATCACAAAAAAGTCTTATTAAATACAACTCGAGCTACAACTTTTGCTAGATAAATTTCGCAAGCAACTTGTTGGAGCTCTCATTGATAAACTTATGATAACAAAAACTACCCAGGGTAAGCCATTATTGGTTTGCAATGGTCATAGATGTCGAAAAAATTACATAAATAAGGAAAGCGTAATTCACTGGCGAATATAAATAAGAAGACCAAAAATTGCAAGTGACGAATTTCAACAAAATACAAAACTGTACGTGGGAGAAAAAGTAAAGTGGGAAAGATAACGCTCCAGTCTTGAGTTTTCTCAAAAATTCACTATTTCTCAAATACCATCTCGTCTTTATCAGATGAGCCAAAGGTCCGGGAGAGAGGAAAACATATTCCGGTTACCCGGAACCTGAGGCAATTAAAAAAGGGATAGGTTAAGCAGAGCTGTCACTATACTAAAAAATCATTCAGCACAATTGACCTGCACTCATAACATTTAATCTTTAGTTCTCGTTTTTTTTTTTTTTTTTTTTTTTTTGTACATACACAAAAGTTACAGCAAATACTAATTATTGCCATGTTTAAATGAATTAATGTAACCACTAATACACAACAATGCATAAAAACTGTTCTTTTACTTGTATAGTATTGTTGTATTGTTGCTTGTTACTTGTTTTATGCATACTTTGTATATGAATATTTAAGTTTACACTGTTAATGTATTCTAACCTTGTAAACCTAATGAGAAGCTGCTATATAACCCTACAGTTAAAGCGACTTTAAACAAATAAATTAAAAAAAAATTGTAGTACTGAGCGGTATGCTCAGGGCGGTAAGGTTCGGTAGGTTCTGGGTTCAAATCCCGTGATTTGAACAATGTGACGTGTTTCTCTCAGTTGCCAATGTAAACACCGGAGTGGATATTTAACAAACGACCTTCAGTCTAAACAATAACAAAACTAAAATAGATGGCAATTGAGATTGCGCTGTCGTCTTTTCCGCAGATACTGCAACCAAACGGCACCCCTAAGCCCATCTGCCTGTCGCGGAGCTAAGTGGTTAGAGAGGAGAGCTTAGGGGACTAGCTGCACCTGACTACAGCTAGCCTGGACGGCCCTCTAACATCATCTGCTTGGAAATGGGGATGAAACCTTAATGTCTACCACCTTACTGGTACCTTACCGAACTATTCCGTCGCGATATATCCGAGTTGTTAGAAAGTGACGTAAAATAAAATCGAATTAAAAAAGAATGTAGTGTTTCAAGTGTCATCGATTAGTGCCAAAAATGTTTTCGGAAGAAAAACCCTTAGCTTTTACTTTCTCTATTGTTTGCCTAGAGCAAGAAAATGAAGTGAGTATTGCATCACACGTAAAAATTCAATACCAAACTTTCACGGAAATTCACATTTTGACATTCCCTGAATCAAAAAGGGGCTGAATCCGTGGTCGAGTGGTCAGCGAGCTTTTTTTCTTTAACCAGAATTATTCCCTATCCCCCATAGAGTCTGGAAGTATGAATGTGCGTGTGTTTAGTAATATAAAAATGTTAACCTAATGTTCTGAACCTCCAGTTTCACAAGTCACAGCCCCCGATATGATCATTGATGTTAAAGGGGGCTATACAAATGAAACAATTAAAAAAACAAAAATCAAAAAGGAAAGAAAAAAATCTGATGTGTTCCGTTCACATTCCCTTTCTGTTTAGATTATTCTTTTATCTACGTCATGCTAATCGAAATAAACATTACCAGAAATTGTATTTTTGATTAGTTGCTTATAAGTAGAAAGGAAATAAGGAATACGCTAAGTAATCCGATAGTAAAATCTTTTAAAAGCTGTTGCTATTTGATTGTCATATCATTGAAGTTTCATTCGCTCTCCATGACCAAGAGTAAAACATAACAGAGATGAAACAAATGAGTCTGCCCATTTTAAAATTGAAACCAATAAAATGGAATAGCGCGGAAATATTCAACTTTACAAAACAAAAAAATGTATATGACAAAAGTTGTTTTAAACGAGATTTGTCATGAAAATGTCTTAAACATATGGTATTTTAATACAAATTGTTAGAGCAAATTTTGAAAGTTATTAAAAATGTTTGAAAAATGTTCCTTGTAAAAGATTGTTTGAGGGGGGATTGAAAATCTTTGTATCGCGTCCTTAGAAGCCGAATGTATCATTTTTTTTAAAGGACTTTTCGTTTTTGAGTTATGATGTTCACGATTAACACACACATGTTTTCTTTTGGATTCAGGGGAACTCAAAGCATATCTTTCCGATTAAATCTCGACATAAAAGTTTGGTTTCAATAAAATACCTTCTCTGCCTACTATGTGCATAGTACGTGCTGAAAGACTAGAAATGTCCTATGTATGCGCGCGCTTCTGTAAACGGCATAATTCAGAAACGAAAAACATGTTAATTCCCAAATTCAGCATTTAAGTTCAGGAACATCATTTCAATTTTTTGTTGACGGAGGGGGGGGGTGTAAAATTGTTCAAGCAGTTTCCTGAACTTTCGTGTGAATTGTAATGTACATTTAGCTTAAAAAAAAACATATTTTATTTCTATTGTATTAAAAGTATAATAATTATTGTTCTTTTTCTTTTCTTTTGCTAAAGAATAATTATTGCCTTAATTATTTCTCGTAACCTGGGGGGGGGATTAAATGACCCTCCTGCCCCCAAATGACTCCCTTGTTAATTCAACATCTTCGTGACAAATGAATTGTGTACCTTGAATGTGCTGTGAAAACCTTGAATGGTTTTGGTATAACTGGTACGACGCTCCCCATAGAGTTTGGTCGGCCTTCGTGGTTACTTAATTCTATCAAGCAATGATTGGACTCATTTCCGAAGTATCCGTTAATTCCGATGGTATGATGATAAGAATGTGAGATGACCTATAGCTTCTACCGTTGACACCGAACCACGCTGGCAGAAAAGAATATCCACGCACTCCAAACTACCCTGAACATGGAACATTTTTTAGTTTCTCAAAAATGATTCCAACGATTTTGATTAAAATGTCATTTGTTTAAGATATTTTATGCTAAATTAAATAAAAATCTTGAATTTTTTTAGGAATAGCCCCTGAAGACATATTTATTCTGAATAATTTTTGTGTAACTGGTAATCTTTGGCATAGAGCAATTCTTAGTACAAAAATGTAGATCTCGTTAAACTAACAATTTGACAAATACTTCTTCTTTTTTGAGGTAACGTTTCCGAGATATTCCTTGTTATTGGTTTCAATTTTATGTCTTATACAGAGCTCATATGCAAAATCGTTATTCATTCTTCTTTCTGCTGGTCAAGTGAAGAGAACAGAGTGTTAATGCATCACAGAGCGACCATTACTTTAAAACATTTGACTATCGCTTTAGTCTAGTGTATCTACAAGGAAGTGTGTAATAGAAGTGTTTCTGCAAATGTTTATACAGATATACCTGAGGTAGAGAGAAACAAATTCTGATGCGTTTCCATTCCTATGACTTTCTCTACCTATTCTGCAAAATACCATTCTTACAATAGATTATCTTCATCACGCTAATCGAAATAAACTTTAACAGAAATGGTCTTATTATTTATTAGAAAGGAAATAGTGAATATACTAGGATAGAGCGACAGTCAAAGTTTTAAAAGCTGTCACTTGCGATTGACATTGAAATCTGATTCTTTTTCCCGGCCAAGAGTAAAACAAAACATCTTATGTGCTCCACTCGCATGATTTTGTCTATCTCTTCTGGAAATAAACTATTCGTACAAAAGATTATTATTTTATCTACATCTCGCTAACCATTACCAGAAGTGTTGTTATTACTTAGTTCCTTTAAGTAGAAGGGAAATAAGGAAACACACTAGGCAAAAGTGACAGTCAAACGTCTTAAAAGTTGTAGCTATGCATTTGTCATAATTTTCTTTTTATAATCAGGAGTAAAACATAGGAGATATTAAAAAAATGAGGGCTTACCGTTTGAGAAAAGGATTAACTGATTTAAAATTGGCACCAATAATAGGAAATATCTCTGAAATCTCTACAAAAAAAAAAAAATCCACATTTTTATGTAGTAAGTTTATGACTATCTCTTACTGTTTAACAATTTTGCAAACTTCATTCAAAATGACGAGAATTTCAGGAGATATTCCCAAGAAATTAGGATATACATTTTATTTGACATATAAATAAATATAATAAACGGCATTTTATACAAAACCGTTAGTAATTTTTGAGAAAATCGAAAATTTTGAAACATCTTTCCTGTAAAGGGTAGTTTGCCATAGGGAGAGTCTCCTGAAAATCTTCGTGTCGCATCCTATTTAGATACTCATGAGCAAACTCCAATTTTGGTATTTAATCGACTTTTTGTTACACATGTACTTACATGGGATATAGAAAAGGTACTGCATTCCTTCCAACAATTCTATACCGATATTTCACTAAAATACACATTTTT
This sequence comes from Hymenopus coronatus, assembly GCA_030762935.1. Classification (NCBI taxonomy): domain Eukaryota; kingdom Metazoa; phylum Arthropoda; class Insecta; order Mantodea; family Hymenopodidae; genus Hymenopus; species Hymenopus coronatus. The sequence continues at coordinate 132,204,355 of CM060898.1, read as the reverse complement.
AGGACCACTGTATCTAAATGAAGCATTTTTAGAAAAAGGTCCGTGTGTTTGTGTGTCTGTGAACACGATAACCCAAAACCGAAAATGCCAAACTTGGTATTTAAGTTTAGTATCTTCCAAGGTTGTGACACGAAGACTATGAGGAAAATCCCCCGAAAATCGAAAATGTTAATCTTCTCAAAAATGGCTCTAACGAGTTTGATTAGAACACCGTATGTTAAAAATGTTTACATGACAAATAAAATGGTATCTTGAATTTTCTGGGATTAGCCTATGAAGACTGGATGAATTCTGCTGGATTTTGCATAAATGGTAAACCGTAAAACAGACAGAGAAAAAAAACTTGCTGCACAAAATGTGTACATCTCATTGAAACAGATTTATGTCATATGCATTTTTTACGTGGGCTTGACAATTTTTTCAGGTATTCGTTGTTATTGGTTTCCCATTTAAAGTACTTAAAAGCTTTTCACATACAGAAATTTGTCAACTTCTAGCAATACAAAGAAACGATTTCATCCGCATGGCAATCAGGTTTTAAAAGAGTAGATTATCGTTTTAGCCTAGTATAGTACATTATTTCCCTTCTACTTACAGTAAAGCATTAGTGCTAATGTTTATCTGGATTAACATGAAGTAGAGAGAAGCATAAGCCGTTTAACAGTAATTTGTTTCAGAGATGTAGAGAAAGTCATGTGAATGGAACACATCAGATTTTTGAGTTATGCTGTCCACACCACTCACAAATACACACATACCTGGACCTTTTTGTAAAAATCTGATGTGTACCATTCACATGACTTTCTCTATATTCCTGCAACTAATTATTCTTAAAAAGCTTATACTTCTGTTTACTTTATGCTAATCAGAAAAAAATGAGCAGAAATAGTCTTATTACTTGCTTCCTGGTAAGTAGAAGCGAAATAAGGGAGTACACTAGGTTAAAGTGATAGTCAAAAGCTGGTTGCTATGTCAATGAAGTTCCTTTGTTTATATGGATAGGAGTTGACAAGTTCCTATATGAGAAAAGAATAAGTTTTTCATAGCAGAAACCAAAAACAAGGAATGTCTCAAAAACGACGAACTCACGAAAAAAAGTGTATATAACATAAATTGTGTGTTTTAACGTGCTCTACATTTTTTGTGCAGTAAGTTTTTGTCCATCTCTTACGGTTTAGCAGTTATTCAAAATTCAGTAAAATTCATCCAGAATAAACTACTCTTCAGAGGTTATTCCCAGAAAATTCAAGATATACGTTTTATTTGTCAGGTAAATATATTTAATATACAAAAATGTAATAAAAATCGTTAGAGCCATTTTTTAGAAAATCAAAATGTTCGAAAAAAGTTCCATGTAAAGGGTTGTTGGGGGTGGGGGATTGTTCTCAAAATCTTCGTGTTCAATTCCTGAAAGATACTAAACTTAAATACCAAGTTTGGTATCTTACCGACTTTTCGTTTTTGAGTTATCGTGTTCACAAGCACACGGACACACACACACGGACCTTTTTTGAAAATGCTTTTTTTGGATATTGGGGACCCTAAAACATATATTTCCGGTGAAATCTCGGTATCGAATTTTTGGGTGGAGTGCAATATCTTCTCTATACACTATCTATAGAGAAGGTATTGTAATGTATCCAAAAATTCGATACCGAGATTTCACCGGAAATACACGTTTTGAGACCTCCTGAATCCAGAAAAAGCATTTTTGGAAAAAGCTCCGTGTGTATCGTGTGTTTGTCTGTGGACAGCATAGCTCAAAAACGAAAAGACCGTTAAATACCAAACTTGGTATTTAAGTTTGGTATCTTCCAAGGATGCGACAGGAAGATTTTCAGGAAAATCCCCCCACCTCCAACTACCCTTTACATGGAACTTTTTTCGAAAATCTTGATTTTCTCAAAGATGGCTCTAACGATTTTGATTAAAATATCGTGTATTAAAGATATTTACCTGACAAATAATATGTATATCTTTAATTTTCTGGGAATAGCCTCTGAAGACAACTTTATCCTGGATGAATTTTGCATAACTGCTAAACCGTAAGAAATGGACAAAAACTTACCATACAAAAAAAAAAAAAAAAAATGTAGAGCACGTTAAAACACACAATTTATGTTATATACATTTTTTTCGTTTTTGCGATATTCCTTATTTTTGGTTTCAGGTTTAAAAAACTTGTACTTTTCTCATACAGGAATTTGTCAACTCGTGTCCATACAAACAAAGGAACTTCAGTCACATAGCAACCAGCTTTTGACTTCACTTTAACCTATGACACTCCAATATTTCGCTTCTACTTATAAGGAAGCAGGTAATGAGACTATTTTTACTAATTTTTTCTTGATTAGCATGAAGTAAATAGAAGAATAAGCTTATTAACAATAATTTTTTACACAGAAGTAGAGAGTCATGTGAATGGAACACATAAGATTTTTTAATCTGGGTCCTCAAAACATGCATTTCCGGTGAGGTGAATACAATACCTTCTCTACCTACCATGCATACCTGTACCTATTGTTGTCCATTATTTGCTGTCCAGCGTGGTTGAGGAACCAGGCGAATGCGCTCTGGTCTAGACTGGAACTGCTGGGGCCCAGGATGGGATCCATGTATAATCGTTAGGGACGCCATCAGGGGTTGCCAAACTTTTCGAAGACTACATTAGCCGTCAGAAAATGAATAGCGGGCGAAACCAAATAAGTTCAAGATAGAAATAATAAATTCTCAGACATTGATTTTGAACTTTTATTGAACTAAAATCTACAATTATATGTTAATAAATGGCATAAGCGTATCTACAAATATTAACAAAATGCCATATAAACCATATATACATGATAAATATCACATTGAATTCTCTGGGAATAACCTCTTAAGTCCTCTCGTTCTGTATGAACTTCGGATAACTAAAAACTTTAAGAGATAGATAAAACTTAAATAGCCTGGGTGGTGTGGTGGTAGCGCGTCTGTCTCGCATTCAACAGATCGCCAGTTCCGATCTCGCTTAGGGTAATTTAACTGGATGAAGATATTTTTCGGGGTTTTCCCTTATCCTGAGAAGACGAATATCAAGTAACTTTATGATCCATGGACCTCCAGATTATTTGAGCATCGTTTCACCAATTTCATTCATCGTCCGATATGACCAATCAGATTAAAGGACGTTAAACCACACACAAAAAATGTAAATCCCACTAAAACACGCAACGTATGTCGAACACATTTTTACTTTCTCTAGCACATATGTTTAATGTACATAGTAGTAGGATAAGGTATTAAAGGTATTGAATTCACCCAAAAATTTGATACTGAAACATCACCGTAAATACAAGTTTTGGGGGCCCCTGAATAAAAATAATATCGTTTTACTTTCTCTACACCCTTAATGTATGTAGTAGGTAGAGAAGTTACTGTATTCCACCCAAAAATTAGATACCGAGATTTCAATGGAAATATATACTTTGAAGTGTCCTGAGTCAAAAGAAAAAAAAACAAAAAAAAACATTTTTTACAAAAATTATAATTTGTGTGCCTGTGTATGTGTGTTTTGGGGGGGGGGTTAGTCTATAAAATACTAAACTTGATGGTTAAGTTTAGTATCCTCCAAGAATACGATACGAAGATGATTAAAAAAAACTTCCCCACCCCAAACTACCCTTCAGATATTTTTGATTTTTCTCAAAAAGGTTCTATTTTGATTAAAATATCGTTTAAAATATCTGCATGACAAATAATATATTCCCTCAGTTTGTTGGGAATAACATCTGAAGTCATCTGCATTCTGAATGAGTTTTGCGTAACTGGTATACCGTAAAAGATAGACAAAAACTTGGTGGTCAAAACATGTTCACCTCGTAAAAACACAATTTAAGACCTATACAATAAATTTTGTTGCGAAGTTAACCGTTTCTGAGATTTTCCTTGTTATTGATTTCAAATTTAAAATACTAACTTCTATCAAACAAAAGCAATCCGTACTTCTTTTGTTATACTCCTGCTCAGCAAAGAGAACCGAATTTGAATGACAACTGCATAGCAACAGCTGTTAGACTATCGCTTTGGCGTACTGTATTTCCTCATTTCCGTATACGAGGTACCAAGTAATAAGACCATTTCTGCTAATGGCTATCTCTATTAGCATGAAGTACATAGAATAATAATCTTTTGTAAGAAATGTGTTTGCAGAATAGGTAGAGAAAGTCGTGTGAATGTAACATATCAGATTATTTTAAAATACGCTTGACCATGCAAAGAGAATAGAACTTCAAAGTGATCACTCAGTGACCAGCTCTTAAAAGATTTGATTATCGCTTTACCCAAGTGTATTCGGCTATTCCCTCTAAGGTGCTCAGTAAACATTTGTCTACGGTCAATCAAAAAATTGAAAAATGTTTTCTTTTTATTTTTTATTATTGGGTGTCTATAGATAATCAACATTCAACTGTCCTTCCCTTGCTTCGAGTTCTACAGTCATTTGAAGATCGTACGATCCAGCTGTAATGGTGGATGGTGTGGTGGTAGCGTGTCTGCCTCACATTCAACAGGTCGAGAGTTCCAACCTCACTTAGAGTGAGTTACCCGGGCAAGGTTTTTTTCGGGGTTTCCTTTATCCAGAGAAGACGAATGTCGAGTAGTTTAAGCTCCATGGACCCCGAGATCGTTTGAGCACCATCTCACCAATTTCATGCATCGTCCCATATGACCAACCTGGTTAAAGGATGTTAAGGTTAAAAAAAAAAAAAGTCCATTCCTGGAATACTATTTCATTAAGCAGCGTTTTTATCAAAACTATATATTCACACTTTCAAAGTGTTCCACGCATCTCAGTTTTTGTATAAGTATAACCACAATTTCCCAGAATATACAGAAGGGTCTATTGTAATATTTAAAAAGACAGAATTATCCTAACACTAATAGTAATAATATCATTTTTATGATATAGCTATTTTTTTAAAGATTAAAATTGCTAACATTTTAAAAAGATTATTATAATTTAGTGTGGCCTTCCTGGTGTAGTGACCTCTAAAACCCAAAATAGCAGGCTCAAACCTGACGTAGGGTGATGGATTTTTTTGTGACGCAAAAATCTTAAGCATGGCTTCCTTCGGAAAGGAATATATACTTTCATGTAAAAGAACCCCATACTTTGAAAGATGAAGGTTCGTGGGCAAAATTTCGCCATTTCGCATCCGGAAGTTGTGATTTCGTCCTACAGTGCTATCTGTAGGCGACGAGCTGATCTCTCGTCACCATGGCGCCTAAAACAAACTCAGGAACTAGAAATTCAAATCCGATCAAGGAAACATCGTAACGAACCCCTGTGCCCCACTTAGGAGCTACAGGAAGCATTACTATAAACATTCAGTAATCAAAGTTATTCAATTATCCCCGGTTAAAACTTTTGTGTGTGCTTCAAATCTTCAATTCAGAAAATTCCAAGGAATTTTCTCAAATGCGTCATCCAGATGTTTTGTTATTCATATTAACATAATAATAATACAATTACTATAAAACAGAAAACTCTATACAGAAATATAGAAATTAAAAATTCACTCCCAGTGTCCCTTAAGAAAGAAACACCAAACTCACAGCATAGGCTTTCACAGCCGGCGTTAATCCAATAAAAAATCGATTCCAAGCTTGTAGGCTGTGGTCGAGTCGATGCGGTCCCCTCTACTAGAGTTATAACCAGCTAGGAGATGCCCAAGTGGGCGAAACGACAGAGGGGCTGCATCAACTCGATCACGGCCTACAAGCCCGGAATCGGCTTTTTACTAGATCACAGGAACAAGTCGCACATTAGTTTTTAAGCACGGTGTTTAATTGCACTAATATCTGTATTTACATATTAATAATTTATACATACCTATGATGTTGATTAGTATGCCACAAGTTTACTAACAAATAAAATATATAGCATGAATTTTCTGGGAATAGCCTCTTGAAGCAACCTTCATGAGTCTTGCCTAAGCCTCTCATTAAAATGCCGAATTATGTCAAAATTATTTTTGTGGATTAAACTATTTCTGTGTTTTTTGTTTCAATTTTCTGAATTCTTATACTACTTTTCTCAAATGTGAAGCAGTAATTCTTTTTTACTTTCTCTACACGTACTATATATAGTGTATAGAGAAGGTATTGTATTGCACCCAAAAATTCGGTACAGAGATTTCACCGGAAATGCATGTTTTGGGACCCCCTGAATTAAAAAGAGCATTTTTAGAAAAATGTCCTTGCGTGAGTGTGTGTGTGTGTGTGTATTTACAGCATAGCTCAAAAACGAAAAGACCTTTAAATACCAAACTTAGTATTTAAGTTTGGTATATTCCAAGAGATACGATACGAAGATTTTGAAGAAAATCCCCATCCCCAAACTACCCTTTACATGGAAAAATTTTCATAAACTTTGTTTTTCTGAAATATTGCTCCAACTATTTTGATTAAAATATCCCATTTAAGCCATTTCCATCACAAATAAAATGTATATCTTGAATTTTCTGGGAATATCTTCTGAAGACCTCTTTATTCTGGATGAAATTTGCTAAATTTTGCATAACTTGTAAACTGTAAGCGATAAACAAAAACGTACTCCACAAAAAATGTAGATCTCGTTTAAACACAGAATCTGTCATACATTTTTTTTTTTTTTCGTGAAGTTGACCGTTTTCGATATATATATATATATATATATATATATATATATATATATATATATAATATTATATTCCTTGTTATTAGTTCCAGTTTTAAAATAGTTAAAACATGTCTCATGCGGGAACTTTTCAACTGCTGGCCACGCAAAGAAATGGGTTTCAATCCCATAACAACTACATTTTAAAACATTTGAGTGTTGGTATAGCCCAGTGTGTTCCTTTATTTCGCTTCTACTTACAGGGAACTAAGAAATATGACCGTATCTGCTTATGTTTATCTCGATTAGAATGAAGTAAGTAGAAAAATAAGCTTACTAACAATAATTTGTTACAAAGATGTAAAGAAAGTCGTGTGAATGGAGCACGTCAAATTTTTTAAAAATTGATTTTACTTCTCGCTATGGAAAAAGAACAGAATTTCACAGTCATCACTTAGCGACATGTTCTTAAAAGATTTGACTATCGGTTTATTCTAGTTAATTCACCTATTGCGAAATATATAATCAAACAGTTCTACTAATATATGCGTAAGCTTTCACGGCCGGTGTCCATAGTTTTAAAATTTAAAATTTTCGGGCTGTTATGCCGTGGTCTGTAGGTTAAAATATGTTTAGTTAAAATATTTCTACCTAACGTTTCATCCCTGTCTGTGAGGGACATCTTCAGAAGCAATGTGTTCACGTCACTAATTCGGAAAGAATTACAACAGTCAGGAGCCAGGAGCAGGAACTAGTCGCCCGAGTGTACTCGGGCGGGGGCAAATCACCACGGTACCTATCCGCTTTTCTTGCGGATTTACCCGTGTGATATAGTAGATGTAGTCATATGCAAGCGTTTTTGTCATGTCAAAGTAATTGGGCAGGGTGTTCCCTCTGTGCAGCCGGCGCGGGCTGGCTTACCTATCCGAGTGGCCACCCACCCAGAGAGGGACCAGGCCCGATGCTGCTTACCTTGGCCAGCCGCTTGCGGGCTGTCAAGGAAAGCAGTGCCGGCTAGCGGGGAGACATGAAGGGATATAGGTACGGGGTGGGGGAAGCCAGTGTTGCAGATCTGGTCGGAGTACGACTGGATGGTCACCCGTCCGAGTCGTGACCATGCCCGATGCTGCTTAACTTGGCGGGTAGACAATAAAGGGAGAGGCGGCCGGAAAACTACCATCCCAAGGCGTCCTTGGGAAGGCGGTAGCTTACGCGTCTCCTTGGTAGCGTGTGGTCGTAAAGACCGAGAGTGTTCACCTGGGGATTTGGGTGGGGAGCAAGTTTAGTGTATATTGTGCGAGCTCTTTCTCGCACAACGTCCACTATGTAGGGGATTCCGGAGTGGGAATGGAGAATGTGGGACGGGAATCTGCGGTCTGTGCCGTATATCATCCTCAATGCCCTGTTCTGCACGGCCTGCAGCCTGCGGATGGTGGAACGAGCCACCGAACCCCAGACCTCACAGCCGTACAGCATCAGGGGCGGGATGACTGCGCGGTACAGCCGCAGTTTAAGGTGTGTAGGCATGGTGGAGCGGAAGATGGGAAACAACTGCCGCAGGGCAGCGTGTCCCAAGCCGACCTTCTCCCTGACATGTGGAGTGAAAGTAAGGCCGCGGTCGAGGAGGACTCCGAGGTATTTGGCGGAGCGGACCCAGGGGATCCGCCGCCGCCGCAACCTCAGCGACCTCTCCGGTCGCCAGCCACGGACTTTAGCCAGCAGTAGAGCTGAGCTCTTCTGCGGGCTGATGGCCATCCGCCACTGTTCACTCCATCTGCCTATGGCCTGGAGCTGTCTCTGTAGCGGGGGGAAGCAATATCGGTCGTTCTTGTTACGCGCCATTATGAGGACATCGTCGGCATACTGGCACGTAACTGTACTGGGTTCTGTGGGGAAGTCGGACATGTAGGCAGCAAAGAGTAAGGCGACAGCACGCTGCCTTCCGGCACTCCCGCCGCTATGGGTCTGACTGTGGAATGCCTCCCCTCCACCCTCACCCTGAAAGTGCGGTCCCGAAGGAAGCTACTAAGCAGGTGAAGGTAGGGGGGAGGAATTTCTGCGTTCTTGAGCTTGTACAAAAGTCCCTGATGCCACGTGGTGGCGAAGGCCTTTTCCACGTCCAAGAGCACCGCGACTGTTTTGAAGTTGTCCTGGAAGCCCAGGGCAGCCTTCTCAGCCAGTCGCAGCAACTGCAGGGTTGTGGAATGTCCAGTACGGAAACCAAACTGATGATCCGGGAGTAGGAGTCTCTCTTCGAAGAGAGGGGTGAGGCGAGGTAGGAGTAACCGCTCGAATACTTTCGAGACGATCGGAAGTAAGCTAATAGATCTGTAGCTTGACGGGAAGACCGGGTCCTTGCCGGGTTTCAAAATGCATACCACCCGCGCCTCCTTCCAACACGTTGGAAAGTGACGTAGGTGCAGGCATGCATTGTAAATCCGCGTCAGGTGGATTACGGCCTTTCTGGGTAGGTGCTGGAGCATAGGCGCCGTAACGCCGTCATGTCCAGGGGCTTTGTTAGGTTTTAGGTGGTTGAGTTGGGAAGCCACCTCTTTCGGGGTGACTATAGGAATGCGGATCTCCTCATGGGGCGGCGGGGGCTCCTCATAGAGGTAGTCTACCGTCGCTTCCACGAGCTCAGTAAAGTCCTCATCCTGGGGGTCTTCACGGGGTTCGAATTGGGACTCCAGATAATCTGCGAAATCCGTGGCTTTATCCTGGGGCTCAAAAGAGAGTCTCCCACGGGAGCCATGGATGGGATGCTGAAACTGACTTTTGTCTTTCCTGAGGGATCGGATGATCCTCCAGGGTTGTTTCTCTTCCAGGTTTATATGTGCCATTGTGTGTTCCCAGGCCGCTTTGCGGTGCGCGCGAAGCAGGCGCCTTGCCAGGGATTTTAACCGCTGGTACACTGCTTGGATCCTGGGATGGCGGAAGCGCTGCCATAGCTTCCGTACGGTTGCCTTGGCTTTTAGCAGCTGCCGGAGTTCATTCGGTATGGTTCTCGGGTTAGGTTTGTTAGATGGGATGCGGTAGGTATGCGCGCGTACCACATTCAGGAGTTGGCGGGAGAAGGCCGTGGCTGCCGCTTCCAGCGCTTCGATGGAGTCGATGCGCGGTCGCGGGTCCACGGTTTGGTTTAGGTCTAGGACGGCTGCGTCCCAGTCGATCTCATTTATCCAGTCTGGTGTTACCAGAGCTGATACGGTCTCGGTTGTATCCACCACGACAGGGTCATGGTCGGAGTCCAACTCGTTGACCGCCGAGAGGTCTAGATGTAATGGTGTGTTCTTGGTGATTATGATGTCAAGAACATCCGGTCTGCCGCGAGCCGGATGACACGTAGGTCCTCTCGGTCCGTGCGCGACGAGGGCGGGGTTGCCGCTGATGAGGCGGTAGAGCCCGCGGCCTCGGGGGTTGTTGGTGCGGCTGTGCCAGAGGGCATGTTTCGCGTTGAGATCTCCTGCGATGCATACCACTGGGTGAAGGTTGAGTAGGGTGGTGTAGTCCGCTTCATGGAAGCGGTGGTTTGGTGGGTCATATGCAGCTATCAGCAGCGCGTCTAGCCCGGCAACGGCAAGCCGGATTGCACAGGCCTCCACGTGCTGTAGTGCTGGGAGTTGGACAGGAGTATGGGTTATGTGGTTCTTAATGAAGATAGCTGTACCGCCACCCTGTCGGCCGACCCGATCGGACCGATGGGTGACGTAACTAGGCAGCGAGAAGTCAGTAGCAGCATCCAGATGGGTTTCGCAAACCATCAGGATGTCAATTCCGTACGATTGTACAAACTCAATGACGCCTGGGCGTTGCCCCCGGATTCCACAGTGCGGGTTGTAGCCAGTATATATACTCGGGCACTGATGGGCGGGGTCAAGTGGACGGGTTCTAGTTTTGTTTATTTGGCCTGGAGGTTACGGAGTTGGGAAAGTATAGGGAACCAGGTGGAGTTTAATTTAAGTCCTTCGTCTTCGTTGAAGTTGTTGGTGTTCTTATAGATCTCAATGGCCTCTCTGTATAAACGGGGGAAAACGGTAGAAATATTTTAACTAAAATTATTTTAACCTACAGACCACGGCATAACAGCCCGAACATTTTAAATTTTAAAACTATAGTTCTACTAATGTTTATCTTGATTAGCATGAAGTAGATAGAAGAATAAGCTTTTGTAAAAATAACTGTAAGGATAAAGAAAATCCTGTGATGTATCGCAAGATATTTTTCCAATATCTAGTGGATTATAAAATACCTATTTGTAATTTTAAATTCTTAAAAGGCCAAAGAGGAAGATTCCTTAGTTGGTGACGTGTATTGATTAAATTGTAACCAAACATGGAATCAATGGATTAGGTCACATAGTGAGCTGAGAAAATATGAGATGCCAAGATAATGTTGGATGAATTTAATTTTTACAGAATTCAAATCAGCACCATTCGTGCCTTTGGCGAATTCTGATGAATGAAAGCAACTGACAACGTAAACGGATTACGGCTTGTGGTCAGCTATTGATTTTGGCTTTTCGCGTGGCCATGATTAAGGTCGTATTTTCAACCATTTGCTGTATTGCTCTGTGGTTGTCTGGATGCAGAGAACAAGCACGAGCATGTGACAAAGCAACGCTCCAAAACAATAAAATGGCCTTGACAGGTCGATAATTACAGTACACTGCAGCACCGGCAAACTAAGTAGGTCGGTGAGCCAGAGAGATCGGTGAGTTACCGGAGTGTGCCGCAGTTATTGAACCCTGCCCACGCAGGGAGCCAAAGCAAAGATTTATAGCCTTGTAGCTGAACGTCTATAGCAGGTACTATCGCTCTGTTCCAACAACACATGATTATTCATGTCTAGCCTGCGCAAAGCGAACCGGTTCCCAGTATCGTTTCTGAGGACATTTGAATCGATTGGATTCTAATCCGCTGCTACCCATCCCTAGTATCTTTCGCACTTGGTCCAAACGTCTATGGCAATGCTTTGGCTTCTGTCTTATTACATTTCAATTCAGGTATCTAAGTACAGAACATCTAAAAAAATCTGATGAGTTCCATTCACGTGACTTTCTCTTCATCTCTGCAACAAATTACTGATAAAAAGCGTATTCTTCTATTTACTTAATGATAATGGAGAAAAATGTATCAGAAATAGTCTTATTACTTGCTTCCTTGTAAGTAAAAGTGAAATAAGGGAGTGCCATAGGCTAAACTGACAGTCAAAGGCTGGTTGCTATGAGACTGAAGTTCCTTTGTATGGACAGAAGTTCACAAATTCCTGTATGAGAAAAGTATGTTCTTTAAAGCTGAAACTAAAAGCAAGGAATATCTTAAAAATAACCATATCCACGAAAAAAAAATGTATATAACATAAATTATGTTTTAATGTGCTCCACATTTTCTGTGTGGTAAGTTTTCGTCCATCTCTTACGGTTTAGCAGTTATGCAAAAATCCGTCAAATTCATCCAGAATGTGGTAGTCTTCAGAGGCTATTCCCAGAAAATTCAAGATGTACGTTTTATTTGTCAAGTAAGTATCTTAAATATACGAGATTTTAATCAAAATCGTTAGAGCCATTTTTAAGAAAAACAAAAATTTCGAAATTTTTTCCATGTAAAGGGTAGTTAGGGGCGGGGGGATTTTCTTGAGAATCTTTGTGTCGCATCCTTGGAATATATCAAACTTAAATACCAAGTTTGGTTTTTAACGATATTTTCATTTTTGAGCTATGGTGCCCACGGCACACACACACACACACACACACACACACACACACACACACACACACACATGGAGATTTTTCTATTTTTTATTCAGGGGGTCTCAAAACATGTATTTCCGGTGAAATCTCGGTATCGAATTTTTGGATGCATTACAATACCTTCTCTATACACTATGTACATAGTACGTATAGAGAAAGTAATTGCTCGACTTTCCTTTACTTATCTTGTACAAACTGTTCTTTCAAAAACATCTAGCTAGTTGCTGTTAATAGAGACAAACTGCCACTACACATTTTAGGGGCACTGGGAGTAACATTTTGGCTACAATGGGCCACCAAACTAGAATCGATTTTTTACTTTCTCTAGTCCGTATGTACAATAAAATAAAATAGAATCTGTAATACAGGGTTACTACAAAAGAAATAGACAACTTCAACAGCCTGTAAAACAAAAACTATTAGAGATAGCAACCTAATTATTTTGGAGGTATGTTGAGAAACTCTCAAAGTTTTGTTTGTTACTATTGGTAACGCTGTAGTGTTTTGTTTGTTGTTGCAGAAGCTGAAATGGCGGAAAATCCTGTGGAAAAGGCATATTGCGTGTTGGAATTTGCTAGAACGCAACTGTTGTCCAACGACATTTTAGAACACGTTACCACAAAAATGAAATGATGCGCTCACAAAAACCAGCGTCGTCTTCATCATGTCGATGCAAAAGTCACGCCGTATGACCTTATCTTCTTCACTCAGAAACTGCAACATCTGTAATCTGTAAGGCATCATGTGCAGTCGCTTCCGCAAGATTTTCCATACAGTTTGCTGTGGAATTTGTAATTGCATGCTTGCCCTAGATGTCGATTTCTGTGGGCTTCTTATGTAGACACCACGAACACGTTCAACGTTTTCTTCCGAAACTCTTGGTCTTCCCGAGCTCTTCCCTTTCCCTTTCCCTTTGTTGTCTCGAATTTTCTATACCAGTCGTAGATTGACTGTCTAGTCGGTGGCGTTTTGTGGTAACGTGTTCTAAAATGTCGTTGGACAACAGTTGCTGATTGCGTTCTAGCAAATTCCAACACGCAATATGCCTTTTCCACATGACTTTCCGCCATTTCAGCTTCTGCAACAACAAACAAAACACTACAGCGTTACCAATGGCAACAAACAAAACTTTGAGAGTTTCTCAACATACCTCCAAAATAATTAGGTTGCTATCTCTAATAGTTTTTGTTTTACAGGCAGTTGAATTTGTCTATTTCTTTTGTAGTAACCCTGTACAACATCTAGGCATCTAGTTTCCTACACCAGACCGTATATTGCAAACATTATAATTTATTTCCCACTTTTAAATTCTTGTCATCATTATTTTACAGAAATTACTTATATATTAATAACTAAAAATCTGATTGTACCATTCACATGGCTTTCTCTATATCCCTGTAACAAATTATTCTTAAAAAGCTTATACTTCTATTTACTTTATGCTAATCAGAAAAAATTAGCAGAAATACTTTTATTACTCACTTCCTTGTAAGTAGAAGTGAAATAAGAGACAACCATAGGTTAAAGTGATAGTCAAAAGCTGGTTGCTATGTCAATGAAGTTCCTTTGTTTATATGGATAGGAGTTGACAAGTTCCTGTATGAGAAAAGTATACGTTTTTCATAGCAGAAACCAAAAATAAGGAATGTCTTAAAAACGACGAACTGCAAGAAATAAATGTACGTAACATAAATTGTGTGTTTTAATGTGCTCTACATTTTTTGTGTACTAAGTTTTTGTCCATCTCTTGCGGTTTAGCAGTTATCCAAAATTAAGTAAAATTCATCCAGAATAAACTACTCTTCAGAAGCTATTCCCAGAAAATTCAAGATATATATTTTATTTGTCAGGTAAATATGTTTAATATACAAAATTTTAATCAAAATCGTTAGAGCCATTTTTGAGAAAATCAGAATTTCCGAAAAAAGTTCCATGTAAAGGGTAGTTGGAGGTGGGGGTATTTTTCTCAAAATGTTCGTGTCGCATCCCTGGAAGATACTAAACCTAAATACCAAGTTTTTGAGTTATCGTGTTCACATGCACACGGACACACACACACACACACACACACACACACACACACACGCGCGGACCTTTTTGTGAAAATGCTTTTTTTGGATATTGGGGACCCTAAAACATATACTTCCGGTGAAATCTCGGTATCGAATTTTTGGGTGGAGTGCAATACCTTCTCATATGTACATAGTGCGTATAGAGAAAGTAAAAATGTATTAATTCAAACAAAATAAAATAAATTAACGTAAAATAAAGTAAGTAAAGTAAACTCCAATCATAAAATAATTTTCACTCACACTAAATCACCTATTATTTACTGGAATCCACTAACACAACTATGGAAGCCAGTTATTTACCTATAAATCTATGCTGTACATTATTAGCAAAATAATCCTACACTACTGGTGTCCAGCAGAATGTGCACTGGTAACCATCACAACTTATTAAGTTATATTTTCCCAATAATTACTAAACATTGCAGTGAACTATAATAATTAAATGCATCTGGCTCCATGTACAAAGTACATAGTGGACTGAGAAGCTGTTGTATTGCACCCAAAAGTTTGATGTCGAGATTTCACCCGAAATATATGTTTTGAGGTCTCCCAAGTGCGAAAAAAGCATTTTTAGAAACGGTCCGTGTGCGTGCCTCTGTAGACAGCATAGTTCAAAAACAAGAAGACCGTTAAATACCAAAATTGGTATTTGTGTTTAGTATCTTCCAAGTATGCGATACGAAAATTTGCAAGATAACCCCCTTCCCCAACACAAACTACCCTTTATATGGAAAAGTAATCTAATTCACATAACTTTCTCCAGCTGTTGTATATACATACAATTCTTACAAGAAATGGTTCTATCTAATCATGCTAATCGAGAAATGGTCTTACTACTTACTTTCTTGTAAGTAGAAGGGAAATAAGGAAATGCATTAGGCTAAAGCGTTATTGAGTCGTTTAAATTTTAACACTGGTCGCCATGTAAAACAATTGAGGGTCGGTTCTCTTTGCATTGTCCCGTTTGAGAAAATCGGTTTAACATTTAAACAAATAACAAGGAGAATTTCGAAAACGGTCAACTCTACAAGAAAAACGTATACGACATAAATTATGTGTTTTAACGAGATCTATATTTTTGTTTAGCATGCTTTACTCTATCTGTTACGGTTTAACTGTTATGTAAAGTTCTGCAAAACTTATCCAGAATAAAGAGGTCTTCAGATATTTCCAGGAAATTCAAAGTATACATTTTGTTTCTGATGTAAATATGGTTAATATGCGGTATTTTGAACAAAGTGTTACAGCCATTTTTAGGAAAAACATTCCGAAGTGTCATGTAAGTAATAGTTTGGAATGGAGACAAGTTTTGAAAAACTTCGTGTTGCATCTTTGGAAGATACTGAACATAAATACCAAGTTTGGTATTTAACGATCTCTTCGTTTTTAAACTATGCTATCCACAGACACACACGTACGTAAACGGACCTTTTTCTAAAATGCTTCTCTTCGGATTCAGGGGAGTTCAACACCCAATTCCGGTTAAG
The DNA here is from genome assembly GCA_030762935.1 of Hymenopus coronatus. Lineage (NCBI taxonomy): Eukaryota > Metazoa > Arthropoda > Insecta > Mantodea > Hymenopodidae > Hymenopus > Hymenopus coronatus. The sequence continues at coordinate 132,188,410 of CM060898.1, read as the reverse complement.
TCTCGCCATCGAATTTTTTTGGGTGGAATACAGTTCCTTCTCTTGCTACTATGAGTATTTAACGAGCTAGAGAAAGTAACAAAAATCTTGTGTTGTTATCACATGACTTTCTCTAGCTATTCTACAAAGAAACGTCTTACTAATTATTATTCTTCATTCTACGCCATGCAAATCGAGATAAGCATTAGCAGAACGTGCTTATTGCTTAGTTCCTTATAAATTGAACAAGCCCCTACACGCCAAGCTGCGCATATCAGATACAGTGTCGTGATATGAAGAAGTACGGTGGGGGGGCAAGAGACTCCCTAGGTCGCACGCAATACATTGGTTGTAATGGGAAAACAGTGAAATTTAAATCAGCTATAATTACGTCATAAGGGTACCTGAGTAGGAAATAATTGCAACAACACGTTCTTTATGATCGTCAGAATCTATGCATAGGGATTAGACCTTGAATATCCTGTTGGAAGTTGAATACAATCACTTCATTGACTAGACGGAATTTCATCTTACAATTGAACAAAACAGAAGTAAATATTATCAATGAACTTGAATATCGAATTCCTGCATTTAAAGTATTTTACGAACAGGTTGTAAGAATCATAGCATAATTCAGCTTTAATTCCGTTTTCTCATTTTCTTCTCAGTAATTCCATGTATACTTTCTCCTTTTTACTTTAATGCACAAAGTCGTCAACAGGAATTATATAGAGGGTTTGTTAAGAATCTCTCTGCAGTAAAGTGGTCAAAATGCTGAATTGAAAATGAAAAATATGCTGGCTACGATTCTAGGCTGATGAAGCTATTCTTATTCCCCAACCTCAAGAACCTGGAAATATGAATGCGATACTGACTGTGTGTTAAGTTAATCGAGAAGTACAGTTTTAATGTACACCTCAAATTTAGGCAGTCGTTATAGAAGGTCAAATACGCGATATTACCTGAGGCGGAATGTAAATAAATGAAAACAAACAAATAAAATGATTCAGTAGAAAAAACATATACGATATTGGATTTTCAGAGATGGTGTGTAAAGTATAAAAATATAACAAACATGAAATTAGGTACCTGTGTTCCTCTTCAGTAAACTATATTCAAGTTGTTAAGTAAACATTTTCTATCAGTATTTGTGGTATATTTGAGTTAGATAAGATAGGTATATTAATATGTGCACAACAAGAGAGTATGGTCTGGGCTTCCTGAAATAATTTATAAACAAACTAAAATTATAATCGATTATTACTTAATATTCTTTATGTTCTAACACTTTTGCAAATTCCTTTTTGCCCCCTGTGCGGTTGTGTTTAAATCTGAAATTACAGAGTGGAAAAATTAACTTAATCGAGATTTCGGATAATTTTTTTATTTAGGACAAATAATATTGAATCTAATATTTTAGCAGTGTCTTCTAATGCTAATAAAACATATACAAAATAGTTATAAGAATGAAATTAGCGTTCTCGTTACTTTTGTCAGATAAGAAGGGAAACTAAACACTGAAGGAACTGTGTCGGGGTTTAGCATCATCTTGCCTTTATTCTCATGGAAACTATTTTTCGCAAAATGCATTGAGTACAGCCTGTAATATTTCGATGGGACAAATTTGTTACGTCTCGGAGCAGCTGACGACCTACTCAGTAATTCTAGTTTATGTATTAGGAACCTAAAATAAGTTATCATTCTCTTAGTGATCGAGGAAACCCACGAGAATAAATCGGAATGAATTTAGAACACAAATGTCACAATTTATGGAAAGTGATCTCGGAATCATTTTTCCGGTGGTTGATACAGTTATGCAGCACAGAAGTGCACCATGTTAATTATTAAACCCTAAAACCCTTAAACCACCTCACTTTTAAAGTATTTTAAGCGAACTGAACATACTGCAAAAAGCACGTTTGCCCATCACCTACCTATGCCCTTCAAACTTTTAAGAACAATTGAAAACATTGGTCCCATTAACAATACTTTTAGTTTATTTTTATACTCATAGATTCCATTTTTTTATTATTATTATTATTCTTTATAAAGCAAAAGCACACCAGCGCTAGTGGTGAATCTAGGTAATATAATTCCAAGGTCTTCGAAATGGAAGGGAACTAAAGGAATGCATTATGGTATAGTGTCAGTGAAAAGTTTCAAAATATGTCGTTATGCCTTGACATTTAAATCCGCTTCTTTGCGTGGCCAAAAGTAAAACAAAACAAAAACCCGGGCAACTTCCTGAGTCAGAAAAAGGTTAAGTATTTTAAAAATGAAACCAAAAACAAGTAATACCTCGGAAACGGTTACCTCCACAATAAAAATGTATAGTAAGGTTTTGTCTATCAGTTTACCAGTGTACCAGTTATGCAAAATTCAGCCAATACTTCTGTGGCTATTCCAAGAAAATTCGAGATATAAGTTTTATTTGCCATGCACATATCTCCAATATACGGTATTTTAATCAAAATTGTTAGAGCCATTTTTGAGAAAATCAACATTTACTAACAATGTTCTAATAAAAGGTAGTTTTGGGTGGGAGATTTTCTTTAAAATCTTCATGTTGCCTCCTACGGGAGATACTGAACTAAAACACCAAGTTTGGTATGAAATGGAATTTTATTTTTTAAGCTATGCTGTCCACAGACAGACATTGATGTTTTTAAAAAAAAAAAAAAAAATAGTCATTCAGAGGGCCTAAAATATATATTTACGGTGAAATCTCTGTATCGAATTTTTGGGTGGCTTACAATACCTTCTCTATCTACTATGTACGTTGTACTTATGCATTAAAGAAAATAAAACTATTATGTATTCCATTCACATGACTTTCTCTACATCTCCGTAACTATTTATTGTTATAAACCTTATTCTTTTATTAACTTCATGCTAATCGAGGTGAACATTATCAGAAATTTTCAAGGTACATTATCAACTGAATGATTCTGTATTGTTTGTTAATTTGGAAGGATAGGGAAGTAATTGCTTCTTTAATAAACAAAAAATCAATTGTTGAAAGCTCTGCTGAAGTATTGAGAAACTCACTCCCTTGTGACGTATGTTCGATGTTAAATAGGGCAGGTCACACAACAACTCAGTGGTAAAATTTATGGTCCTATGTTGAGATCTTTTGCATTAAAATCGCATTATTTTACACCTAAAGCATATGAATGTATAAGAAACAAATTTAATAATGCATTTTCATGTACCAAACCATACGTTCCAGGTACATAAAAATTAACTGTGTAGAATGCTTCAATGCAATTAAAATGAAGTAAAGATAAGGGAAATGTCCCAATTGTGTGCCTTACTATTGATGACCTGTGTTTGAAAGAACATGTAGAGTATTAAGGAAATAGAATTATAGGTTATGTAGACCTGCGTAATGAAATGCAATGGTAATTATCGCAATATTCTTCGACCAAATTTTTTTATTAATATCACATATTCTATTTAAGCTTTAAACCAATGCTGTAATATATGATACAGCCTTTTGCAGTAGCTTTAGACCAAGAAATTAGAGCAAAATTAAGTTATGACTTTGCCGCGATGTTTACTGCAATAATACCAATTTGTCAATAGTAATTTCTGACAGGAGAGAAAATGTGATCCCTCCCCTTCCATTGGCCTTTGTTCTTTGCATCAAATACTTGGAAAGCAATTAATTTGACAGATGTTGCGTTTTGTGTAAATGGTAGTGCATAGTGCCACAAGATGGCGGCTGGGCGCAAGACTTGCTGCAGTAAAACGTTCTGTGATTGAAAAGAGAAGTGGAATCTAAACACACTAACGATCTGCTCGCTTTGAGGTGGATCGACACACGAGAAGTGTGTAATCTTTCTACAATGCGCGCAGCTGAGATGAAGCAAACGGGGAAACTGAGCAGAGCTACAAGCACACAATAGTGACGCTAGCGAGTCTGTCAATGATCTTAAGGGGAGTTGATAAAGATTTAATATTAGCTGCTCTTGTCCTTCTTAAAGGCATCAAAGCTAATGATTTAATCTGAGTGCCACTGAAACCTTGTACCCTTGGCTATCAGGTGTAACAACAGACGGAGCTCCTGCATTTGAAAAAAAACGAGAAGGGTTAGTTAAATTACTACAATCAGAGACCGTTCTGAAGTAGGAAACATTTCTATAAAACGATATTACTGCTTGTTAAAAAAAAATGCTTTGTGGTAAACCCCTAAATTTAGAAGGTGTTTTGAAAGTCGTTGTAAAAGTACATAGTGAATTTTATTGGTTCACATACAAGTTTGCGACATGGAGAATTTCCAAATTTTTTTACAAAATGTCGATTCAGAATTAGAAGATATTTTCTATTATACTGAAATAAAAAGGCTAAGCAGTGGCAACATGTTAAACCCGGTGTTTGATCTCAAAAACGAAATACAAACATTTATGGAGCAAAATGGCATACCTATTGTTACATTTAAACACGCGGAATGGATGTGTGAGTTTACCTTTATGGTGGATATAACAACACAACCAAAAGAACTTAATTCACATCTCCAAGGTCAAAGACCAATTGATCACTACCTTGTTTGACCACGTGAAGGCCTTTGAAACTAATTTGCGACTTTGGGATTCCAAATAAAAGACAGCTTTGTGCAATTCCCAGCCCTACAAAACTGTAATACCTAACCAAAGTTCTCAAAAGTACTCAGATATATTTTCAGAATTATGAAACGAATCCCACGCTAGATTTCAAGTTATTATAAGTGTCAATCTGTTTTCTTCCCCTTGCCTCATTAACATAGACGAAGTCTTCGGGTGTAATGGTTACTATACTAACTTCATATGCCCAAGGTCGCGGGTTCAAATCCGGCGAAGGACGATGGATTTTTTCGGGCGTAAAAATCCTTAGTATGGCTTCCTTCGGAAGGGAAGTAAAGCCATTGGTCCCGTGTCGTAGATTTGCGGCACGTAAAAGAACCTCAAGCCTGATAGAGAGGCCTCTGAGCAAAATTAAGTGGTCTTTCACGCCCAGAATAGAATGGGACGCTGAGAACCACAGCAGTTAAAGAGCGTACATAAATAAAACTACATTTACATTTTTTTTTTTTTTTTTTTTTTTTTTAAGTCCTCGGGGATCTGAAAATGGAGTGCGTTGATTTTCAATGTGCGGCAGACCTTAAGAATAAGTTAAACAATGTCTCCTTACTACAATTCTATCGCGTCTACTTTCCCAGAGAAAAATTCCGGGCAGTAAGCGATTTAAAACTTTTCCCAAACTTCCTTTAGACCTGTACAGTGCGAAGTAATAATTATAACACCTCGCATTTGTATCTCTGCTACTTATTGCTATTATTGTTCGCATGAATTCTTTATTTTTAGTTTATCTTTTGATAGTTTGCTCCTTTATTGCTTACCACTTTTCAACCTTCCCTACACGTACTATGTACATAGTGAATAGAGAAGGTATTGTATTCCACCCAAAAATTCGATACCAAGATTTCACCGGAAATATATGTTTTGAAGCCCTCTGAGTCCACAAAAAGCACTTTTAGAAAAAGGTCCACGTGTGCCTGTCTGTGGACGTTATAGCTCAAAAACCAAAAAGTCAGTTAAATACTAAACTTGGTATTTAAGTTCAGTATCTTCCAAGGATACGTCGCGAATATTTTTAAGAAAATACCCAGTCCCCAGCAACAATTTACATGATACATTTTTAAAAATTTTGATTTTGATTTTTTATTAAAGCTGTTTGCATCACAAATAAAACGTATATCTTGAATTTTATGGGAACAGCTTCTGACGACCTGTTCATTCTGGATACATTTTGCTGAATTTTGTATAACTGGTTAGCTATAAGAGATAGAGAAATATTTGTTACACAAAAAATGTAGATCTCGTTAAAACACACAATTTACGTCACACATTTTTTTTTTTCTCTTGGAGTTTGCCGTTTTTGGGATATTCCTTGTTATTGGTTTCAGTTTTAAAATACTTTAACTTTTCTCATACGGGAACTTGTCAACTCCTGGCCTCGTAAATTTATATAAGACATGATGTACCCTATAAAATCATTAATCTAAACAAATTTTGTTTAGAGCTAGACATAGAGATGTGCGCAATTCAACTAAACATAAATCAAGTAAATTTTGCAATAATAGCTCTGTATCGGTCCCCACTAGATAGCTATGAGGTAGTCAAGAAACAGTTAGATGATTCCTTAAAGTTTATATTGAAACCGAAACGAGAACTGATAATTTGTGATGACATTAATATTGATTATCTTATACCTAGCCTCCGAAAGGACCAACTCAATTCTACATTTTTACATACAGCATGTCACACACAGTAAATTTTCCTAACAGAATTCAGGGTAGCTCCTCTTCAGCAATAGATAACATATTCATAAATATAGATAGAATTAAAACTTCAATAATCTTACCATTTGCAAATGGTCTTTCAGATCATGAGACACAAATACTTCTCATTAAAGAGACTAACCTAAAGCTAAAACCAAAATATAAATATTCTAGAACACGAAAGTAGATGAAAGCACTCTCACGTTGTTTAACTATGCCCTTCTTCAAGAATCATGGACTGAAATCTATGAGATAAATGGAGTAAATGACAAGTTCAATCATTTCCTACAACATTTCAACGCTCACTTTGTAGCATCCTTTGCAGTCAAATATCGTAAAATACATAATCAGAAGGAAAATAACACCTGGATTACAACAGGCATTAAAACTTCTTGCAAGCGTAAGCGAAAATTATACCAAGAATTGAAACATAATAAGACCCCAAGCTTGGAATGTCATTACAAAAAGTACTATAAAATTCTAAAAGAAACAATAAAGGCTGCTAAAATATTGCATTATAATAAAGATATATCCAATTATGATCATAAAATAAAAACTATCTGGAATATAATAAAAAGAGAAACAGGTAAAGGATCTCAAGAAAGCTCTTCAATTGCACTGAATTCCGGTAATCAAAAAATTGATGATCCTCCTAAGGTCGCAGATATTTTCAACAATTTCTTTTTGAATGTAACAGACAAATTAAATATAAATTATGGACGTAAAGAAGCAGCATTAAGTTTTTTGAAAACTTCTTTCGTTAACAGAGTCCCTGAATTTAAAGTAAAAATGATTACACCGTTTGAAATAAAAATATAATAAATTTGCTCAAGATAATAAATTCCTCTGGATATGTTGAAATATCAAGTAAAATCCTAAAAGCATATTCTGGCCTAATAAGCATTCCCTTAGTTATTTATGTAAAGAATCACTAAAGAGTGGAATATTTCCTGACAGAATGAAGTACTCTATTGTCAAACCACGTTTTAAAAAAGGTAAACAAGATAATATCTCAAATTAGAGACCGATATTTCTCTTGTCTGTTTTCTCAAAAGTGTTTGAGAAAGTAATGTCCAATAGGCTTTATTATTACTTGGAAAAGAACAACTTACTTGCAAACGAACAGTTTGGCTTTAGAAAAGGAGTAGCGACAGATAATGCAACCTACAAGCTCACGCATAAAGTGTTAACAGCGCTAAATGAAAGGAACATGTCGGTGGAATCTTTTGTGACCTAGCGAAGGCTTTTGACTGTGTGAATCATGAGATTCTGAAAGCTAAACTAAATTCCTATGGAATAAAGAATAACATACTAGATTGGTTCATTTCATACCTAGAGAAGAGAAAACAAAGGGTTGAAATTAATAACTCCAATGGGTATCAAAATAGTGCCTCAGAATGGAAATCAGTAAAACATGGTGTTCCCCAGGGATCAATCTTAGGGCCTCTTTTGTTCTTGGTACATATATGACCTCCTATTATACATTAACAGTATTGCAAGTCTTTATTTATTCGCAGATGACACTAGTGTTCTAGTAACAAGTAAAGATTTCAATGACTGTGTAGTAAAATTAAACTATGTTCTAAATTGTATGCCAAATTGGTTCAAAGTAAACAAACTCTCAGTAAACCTAGAAAAAATAAAAAAAATTAAATTTATAACTACTCGCTCATTACAATTACACATAGAAATAGGAATTAATGATACATTGTTAGAACAGCTAAATGAAGTCAAATTTCTTAGCCTTCAGGTAGATAAGCATTTGGACTGGAAGTCACATATTAGCTACATCACACCTAAACTTAGCTCAGCATATTATGCTCTCCGTGCACTGGTTAAATTTCACTCAATCGATACACTTAAATTGGTGTATTTTGCCTACTTTAACTCCATCATCGAGTATAGAATAATATTCTGGGGTAACTCAATGGACAGTAAATGCATATTGCGGATACAGAAGAAAGCTATACGAATAATCGGTAATGCCCATAGTAGACAGTCATCAAAGAACTATTTAAAAAATTGGGCATACTCACCTTACCTTGTGTTTATATATTATCTATTTTAAAATTCTATGCAGTTAATCGACATAGTTTTATAACAAACATGGAAATTCATAACATTAATACTAGACAAAAGGGATATATTCATCGTCCCAATGCCAATCTTCGTTGCTTTCAGAAAGGTGTATATTGTGAAACAATCAAGATATTTAATGCTCTCCCCAGTAATCTCAAAGAAAATGTTGGGAATTTCAGGGCTTTTAAGGCCTCTCTTAAGGAGTACCTTGGCAATAAATCATTTTATTCTGTAGATGAATATTTAAGTGACAAATCTGTCTGACAATACTGTCAACAATCATTATATATAAGTATTATAATGTATTGCATTTTGTGTATATTAGTGTGTGTGTTTTATATTGAAATTAAATTGATGCATACTTTCACTTGCACGGATGTGTCAAATGAATGTTTTTAGTATTTAGTAATGACACAAGGTATGTAAAGCCTAATGCTTTGATATTTTACACTCTAGTGCATAATTATAAATTTTTGCATTGGAAATTCTATAATATATTTGTAAATATGTATTGTAATTTGTCGACGTTTATGAAGAGTACATAATACAATAATCATATTTCAGTTCTATATAATTACTAGTAGTAACTATTATGTCGATAATTAGAAAACTATCATCTGACATTACAACAATGTTACATATAATGAAATTATATTTATTTATACATTTTAACACTAATTTTGATACTCTTTGTTTTTATGTGATTGAAAAAAAAAAGGGGAAGTTCATGTGCTTTTATAGAGCACATTAAGTATAGTAGAGGGCTCAAATACAAATGGAGTGATTATATGTCTATTCTGCTGTTTTTGTAACCCAAGCTTTAAGCAAGAGTTTTGTACATTGTTTTTTTTTCATAGTTTATATAAACACACACACACACACACACACATATATATATATATATATATATATATATATATATATATATATGTCTTGACAAGTTCTATGTTCAGTGGCTTCCTGGCCTAAACAAACCTACAGAATGCTTTCTAATCTAATTATAAATGAATCGCCGAAATGTATGTACGCGCATCATTTCCGAACGACTGCACCAAATTGAACAATTATTTTGTTGTATTGGTTACTGTCACAACAAGATTTGTATAAAATAAAATGTTTAAAAATCTAACGGGAAAGTTTTTAAAGTCTCATAATATGACTCACTATACAGAATGCAATCGGTTAATAGCCGCCACATGGCAGTGGTGCCACGGTTATTAGTTGCCAAATGGCGGTAGTAGTACTCTATATTTCCTCCCCATTCAATGTTAAGGTAACACAGCAGTATATGTTCTTTAAAATGAAGAAGCAAAGAAGCCTTCCTGGCGACGAACACCTAGAGTACGCACTTATTTATTTGCTGCTAGATGGCCGTAGTACTTCCCTATTTTTCTTCCCCATTCAATGCTAAGGGCACAGAATAGAGAGTATACAGAAAGGAAACTCGAGGGCGGCTCCTTTGATGTGAATGCAGCCAAAATTTACGCTAGACGCCATATTGGGACCTAGTAAACGGAAAGCGAAAGCTGTTTGTTACATACGATTTTGGGCAAATTATAACGTTTAAAATAATAAACTACCAACATATGTAATAAAAATCTGATGTGTAGCATACACATAACTTTCTCTGCTTTCTCTCCTATAAACTATTTATACGACAGTTTATTCTTCTGTTTCTTATTAATACAGATACATTTTAATTGCGCATTTCGTTATAGCTATAAGCGATAGTCAAATATTTTCGATGCTAGCCGCTGCGCGATACTGTGAAATCCAATTATATTTGCACGAACATGAAAAATATGACGTGTTCCATTCATATGACTTTCTCTACATCGCTATAACAAATTCTTGTTAAAATGTATGTTCTTCTATCCGCTTTATGATAATCGAGAAAAATATTAGCAGAAATTGTCTTAATTACTTGCTTTCTTGTAAGTTGAAGGAAAATAAAGGAATACACTAGGATAAAACGATAGTCAAATCTTTTAAAAACTGGTTGTCATGTGGATGAAATAAGTTTCTATACAGGGCCAGGAATTTACAACTTTCCGTATGAGAAAAGTTTAAGTATTTTAAATCTGAAACAAATAACAAGGAATATCTCAGAAATGATCAATTGAACGAAAAAAATGTATTTGACATAAATTGTGTGTAATAACATGATCTACATGCTTTGGGTAGTAAGTGTTTGTCTATCTCTTACGGTTTACTAGTTACACAAAATTAAGAAAAATTCATTCAGAATAAAGAGGTTTTTAGAAGCTATTCCCAGAATATTCAAGACATACATTTTATACTCCAAATAAATATCTTTAATCAAATTATTGTTAAAAAGCTTATGCTTCTATTTATTTCATGCTAATCGAGAACAAATTAGCAGAAATGGTCTTATTATTTGCTTCCTTGTAAATAGAAGCGAAATAAGGGAGTACCATAGTATAAAGTGATAGTCAAAAGCTGGTTGCTATGTGACTGAAGTTCCTTTGTTTGTATGGACAGGAGTTGACAAATTCCTGTATGGGAAAAGTATACGTTTTTTAAAGGTGAAATTAAAAACAAGGAACGTCAAAAAAAAAAAAAAAAAAAAAAAAAAAAAAAAAAAATCAACTGCACAAAAAAATGATATAACATAAATTGTGTGTTTTAACGTGCTCTACATTTTTTGCGTGGTAAATTTTTGTCCATCTCTTACGGTGTAGCAGTTTTGCAAAATTCCGTAGAATTTGTCCAGAATCAAGTAACCTTCAGAGGCTATTCCCAGAAAATTCAAGATATACATTTTATTTGTTAGGTGAATATCTTTAATATACGATATTTTAATCAAAATCGTTACAGCCATTTTTGAGAAAATCAAAATTTTCGAAAAACGGTCCATGTAAAGGGTAGTTTGGAGTGGGGGGATATTTCCCAAAATCTTCGTGTCGCATTCCTGGAAGATACTGAACTTAAATACCAATTTTGGTATTTTACCCACTTTTGTGTTTGAGTTATCGTGTTCAAAGACACACGGACATACACACACAGACCTTTTTCTGAAAATGTTTTTTTTTTTTTTGATGCAGAGGACCCTAAAACATATATTTCCGGTGACATCTGGGTATCGAATTTTTGGGTGGAGTGCAATACTTTCTCTATACATTATGCATATAGTACGTGTAGAGAAAGTAAAAAATCTGATGTGTACCATTCACATGACTTTCTCTATATTTCTACAACTAATTATTGTTAAAAAGCTTAGGCTTCTATTTACTAAAAATATTGCTAATTGAGAAAACGTCAGAAATAGTCTTATTACTTGTTTCCTTATAAGTCGTAGCGAAATAAGGGAGTACCATAGGTTAAAGTGATAGTCAAAAGCTAGTTGCTAGTGACTGAATTTCCTTCGTTTGTATGGACAGGAGTTAACAAATTTCTATATGAGAAAAGTACAAGTTTTTTCAAAGCTGAATCTAAAAACAAGGAATATCTTAAAAACAAATCAACTCCACGAAAAAATGTATATAACATAAATTGTGCACTTTAATATGCTGTGTGGAAAGGTTTTGTCCATCACTTAAGGTTTAGCAGTAATGCAAAATTCTGTAAAATTCATCCAGAGTAAAGTAGTCTTCAGAGACTATTCCCAAAAAAGTCAAGATATACATTTTATTTGGCAAGTAAATATCTTAAATATACGAGATTTTAATCAAAAGCGTTAGAGCCATTTTTAAGAAGATTAAATTTTTCGCAATTTTTCCATCTAAAGGGTAGTTTGGGGTGAGGGGACTTTCTTGAAAATCTTCGTCTTGCATCCTTGGAAGATACCAAACAAAAATACCAATACGGTCCTTTCATTTTTGAGCAGCACAGCCCACGGACACGCACAGACAGACACACTCACGCGGCCATTTTATAAACTTTTTTTTTTTTTTTTTGGATTCAGGGGGTTTCAAAACATATATTTCCGTGAAATTTCGGTATCGAATTTTTATATACTATGTACATAATATGCATAGAGAAAGTAAAAATGTTCGTTTTTGACACATTTTTTTTCCAAAATTCTTTTCGCAGGTCATGTCAAAGCATTAATTTCCGGTGAAATCTCGACATATATCATTTATGTATTTAGTACTTTTTATATATTGATATTTTGCATAAAAGAGAATTCCTAGTTACCATTAGGGTACGGCGAGGTTTGACGTTGACACTCGTCGAGCAATGCGTGATGCGCGAGATGTGAGTGGCGGACAGGGAAGATGGTGTCAGAGAGGATAGGATATGTGATCCGGTGCTAATGCTCGCTGGTGCCCCTTATTAGTTACGCCTTCTTGTGTTACCCTGTGTGTAGCTTAGGACCTCTCCACTAGCTAGCGACTCGAGCCAGTCTTATATAGTAATTGAGGAAAACAATTTGTAGCGCGAGAGTTCACAATTTTCAGTTCCTGCAAATTTACATGTTACTGTATCTCTATTTTCTTAGTATAGTTATGAAAAACATTGAGTTTTGAACAGTTTGAAAAGAACCCTTTTTGCATTTGTACTGTTCACTGTATTTTACGTGTAAAATCGAGGGTCTGAGAAAGACAGTGATGCTCTATGCCTACTGCTGAAGCACATCTCTGAGTAATCTACTCATTTCTTCCTCCTCGCTAGTTACAAATCGCAACCTTTCTTTATCCATATTTATGGAATGTGTAAATATCGACATCGGCTGGAAGTCATGGCCTGAGAAATTACGCCATTACTATCCATGTAAGCAATATGGTAGAAGAAAATACAGATGTTAGATTTCCATTGGATATGTACGGGAGAATATGAATTAGTTTTTATTTAATTCATCTCTCAAGAAGGAAAGTTTATACATTTGTGATAGACAGGTGTAAATATGATCTAGGTATGCTATAAAAGTGGTATGCAGTTAACTGTGTGAAATTACAATCGGTAGAAATGTGTGTTCATATTTCCAAAGACGAAGTTGAGATAACGAATTGAAGCAAGGCCATTAGAAGAGCGAACTTCAGTCGAACAAGAATTCTCTGATTAGCCGGAATATTAAAATTCATACTTATGTGGTGATAATTTGGGTTTCTGTGAACTGTTTGTGTTTGTTACTTTGACAAATACGCAAGCGAACGCAAGGCATAACCTTAATACATCTATAATCTTCTAAATTGTTGTGTAACGTTATATAGTGTCTCTTGTTTAATGCGCAAATGTAGTTATCGAGAGGTATTTCATATAAAACTGCTTTGTGCGCCTTTTGGAAAGCTCCGTAACGTAATTACATAAACTCTACATAGCTTTTAGATTAAGTGAATACTGCCCTAGCAACTCATGGATAGTTGCAGAGTGCGCTCGGTTAGCTCTAGTTTAGTGTGTGTGTGTGTGTAAATAAATTGATTTTCGTGTAATATTATTTTACTAATTTCTACTGTTTTCATCAAAGCATGCTCGCTTCGCTCGCATATGCTCGGTTAGCTCTAAGTGAGTGTTTGTGTGTGTGCAAGTAAATTTGATTTTCGGGTAATTTGCTTGTATTAATTTCTAGGTCAGCTCTAGATTAGTGTGTGTGTATAAATAAATTGATTTTCGTGTAATATTATTTTAGTAATTTCCACTGTTTTTACCAAAGCATGCTCGCTTCGCTCGCATGCGCTCGATTACCTCTAAGTAAGTGTTTGTGTGTGTGCAATTAATTTTATTTTCGGGTAATTTGTTTTTATTAATTTCTAGGTTAGCTCTAGATTAGTGTCCGTTAATAAACTAATTTTCATGTAATGTGAGTTTAGAAATCTCCTCTGCATTTATCAAGCATGCTCGCGTGCGCTCGCGTAGCTATACTTTAGTGTGTGTATATAAACTGATTTTCGTGAATTTGCTTTTCGTAACTTCCACTGCTATCACTAAAGTAGGCAAACGAAAGCAGCATTCTCTTTATTGCGTTAGGTTTAGTTTAGTGTGTACATTAATTAATTATTAATTTTTGTAGTTAATTTTTTAGGCATTTTCATGGAAAACTGCTTTGTTTCATAATAGCATTGAGAAATATCCTTAGCAGCCCTGTAACCTATAGAATTTTAACTCTGTTACCCCATTTTGTATAACTATTACTGGCTCTTTAGGGTAAATGATACACTAACAGATACTGCATAGTTCACCGGATTATATTGATAACATTTATTTAGTGACAGGCGTTATTATTATCAATTATATCAATTATCCAGTGTGAAGGTCACCATATCATTTGTAATAAAATCATTTTACAGGTGCCAGGAAATGACAGTTTTGCACATGATAGGAATACACTTGAATGTATTTATTTTACAACAAACATTACCCAATATTGAGTGTCTAGAACGTTTTAGAACGTTAATACATGTTCTAGAATAAATTACTTTGGTCTTTATTCCCTTGGGAATCCAGATCTCGTAGAATATTATTCAACCTTTAGAAGTACTCATGTAATTGTTTATAAGGTTTTCTTTGTTTCCGACTCCATAATTCATTATGGCGGGACTGCCAACATTAATAAAAATAATAGCGCGACATGATAAGCATCGTATACACTGACGTGTAAGGGCTTTGAGACTATTGTAAATGTTTAATCACAGAGAAAGAAATGCGATTCTATAGCAAATACTGTGGGTTGCGGGTGTGGGCTTTAAGCAATAATGCTTTACTTCAATAATTACTTGTAGAAGTTTTCTGGGGTTTGTTTTAATTTCGAGATTTTTAAATGAGCTGATTATAGTAGTGTGATGTGTAAATAGAGACATTTTCTTGTAAGTTTTGTAAATTTCACTGTTTCGTTGGGTATAGGTTTGTGTGTGTAGGTGTGTGTATGTGGGTGTATGTAAATGGATGTTTTTAATTTGTTTAATTTCTAGCATTTTAAAAAACGTATGCGAGCAAAGGGAGCCTGCTCTTTGTTAGCTCTAGGTTAGTGTGTGTGTGTAAATAAACTTATTTTTGTGTAATTTTATTTTAGTAATTTCCATTGTTTTCTTCAAAGTATGCGAACGAATCGAGCATGTGCTTGGTTAGCTCTAAGTTAGTGTTTGTGTGTGTGCGAATAAATTGTATTTTCTGGTAATTTGTTTTTATTAATTTTTGGGTTAGCTCTAGCTCAGTGTGTGTGTGTGTATGTGTGTGTGTGTGTGTGTGTGTGTGTGTGTGTGTGTAAATAAACTGGTTTTTGTGAATTTGCTGTAAGTAACCTCGACTGCTTGCACTAAAGTATACGAACGAAAGCAGCATTCTCTCTATTGCGTTAGTTTTAGGTTAGTGTGTAAATTAATTTATTATTATTTTTTGTAGTTAATTTTTAGGCATTTTCTGTGGTTTCGCCAAAGCATACGAGCAACATATACTTAACAGAACAGAAGACTCGCGGATTTCGTGAAAAAATAGATTGGCAGTATAGTTGTGCGTTCGTAAAAATTACAAAATGGAGTATGTTGTTTACATTCTGCCACGAGTTTTGTATATAAGAAAATACGTTAATTAGGGCGAGTGAGTGCGGCACAACAACTCAAAGTGATCACATTTATTACAAGACACGTTCAATGTCAATTTTTATTGCTCAGGTTAGTATTTTCAACATTTTCAATCTGGGCGTCCTGCGGAACCTTTACCATTAATTGTATAGGAGCAAGAAAATACACTTTTCAGTCCAAAAATAGAACTAAAAATCTGATGTGTACCATTCACATGACCTTCTCTATATCCCTGCAACAAATTATTCTTAAAAAGCTTATACTTCTATTTACTTTATGCTAATCAGAAAAAATTAGCAGAAATAGTCTTATTACTTGCTTCCTTGTAAGTAGAAGCGAAATAAGGGACTACCATAGGTTAAAGTGATAGTCAAAAGCTGGTTGCTATGTCAATGAAGTTCCTTTGTTTATATGGATCGGAGTTGACAAGTTCCTGTATGAGAAAAATATGTTTTTCATAGCAGAAAGCAAAAATAAGGAATGTCTCAAAAACGGCGAACTCCACGAAAAAATGTATATAACATGATTTGTGTGTTTTAACGTGCTCTGCTTTTCTTGTGTAGTAAGTTTTTGTCCATCTCTTACGGTTTAGCAGTATTTCAAAATTCTGTAAAATTCATCCAGAATAAACTATTCTTTAGAGGCTATTCCTAGAAAATTCAAGATACACATTTTATTTGTCAGGTAAATATGTTTAATATACAAAATTGTAATCAAAATCGTTAGAGCCATTTTTGAGAAAATCAAAATTTTCAAAAAAGGTCAATGTAAAGGGTAGTTGGGGATGGGGGGATTTTTCTCAAAATCTTCGTGTCGCATCCCTAGAGGATACTAAACTTAAATACCAAGTTTGGTATTTTACCGACTTTTCGTTTTTGAGTTATCGTGTTCACGGACACACACACACACACGGACCTTTTTGTGAAAATGCTTTTTTTGTATATTGGGACCCTAAAACATTTATTTCCGGTGAAATCTCGGTATCGAATTTTTGGGTGGAGTGCAATACCTTCTCTATACACTATGTACATAGTGCGTATAGAGAAAGTAAAAAAATCTGATGAGTACCATTCACATGACTTTCTCTATATCCCTGTAACAAATTATTCTTAAAAAGCTTATACTTCTATTTACTTTATGCTAATCAGAAAAAAATAGCAGAAATTGTCTTATTACTTGCTTCCTTGTAAGTAGAAGCGAAATAAGGGACTACCATAGGTTAAAGTGATAGTCAAAAGCTGGTTGCTATGTCAATGAAGTTCCTTTGTTTATATGGATAGGAGTTTACAAGTTCCTGTATGAAAAAGTATACGTTTTTTCATAGTAGAAACCAAAAATAAGGAGTGTCTCAAAAACGACGAACTTCACGAAAAAAATGTATATAACATAAATAGTGTGTTTTAATGTGCTCTACATTTTTTGTGTAGTAAGTTTTTGTCCATCTCTTACGGATTAGTAGTTATTCAAAATTCAATAAAATTCATCCAGAATAAATTACTCTTCAGAGGCTATTCCCAGAAAATTTAAGATATACATTTTATTTGTCTTTAATATACGAAATTTTAATCAAAATCGTTAGAGCTATTTTTGAGAAAATCAAAATTTTCGAAAAAACTTCCATGTAAAGTGTAGTTGGGGGTGGGGGGATTTTTCTCAAAATCTTTGTGTCGCATCCCTGGAAGATACTTAACTTAAATACCAAGTTTGGTATTTTACCGACTTTTCGTTTTTGAGTTATCGTGTTCACAGGCACACGGACACACTGACACACGGGGACACACACACACACACGGACCTTTTTGTGAAAATGCTTTTTTTGAATATTGGGGACCCTAAAAGATATTTCCGGTGAAATCTCGGTATCGAATCCTTGGGTGGAGTGCAATACCTTCTCTATACACTATGTACATAGTTCGTATAGAGAAAGTAAAAAGAGATTCGGAAGAAGCATGAATGTTACTTTGTGACTTTCTCCTTAATGTAATTCATTGCCTATTTCAGCGTCTACCTGCCACACTCGGAAGTGCTGTTATTATTCTTTTTTTTTCTTTTTTTTTTTTTTACCTTAACGTCCTTTAACCTCGTTTGGTCATATCGGACGACGAATGAAATTGGTGAAATGATGCTCAAATGATCTCGGGGTCCATGGAGCTTAAAGTTACTGGATATTTGTCCTCTCAGGGTAAGGTAAAAGCCGAAAAAAAAAACTTATCCGGGTAACTCACCCTAAGCGAGATTCGAACGCACGACCTTTTGAATGTGAGGCAGACACGCTACCACCATACTACCTAGACGGGCTGTTTTTGTTATTATTATTATTATTAAGCCAACGGCATCTTTGCTTACACACGCTGTTAACTGCATGTCATCTTTCCACACTACCTGACTTCCTCCAGGAGGAGCCAGGAGCAGGAACTAGTCGCCCGAGTGTACTCGGGCGGGGGCAAATCACCACGGTACCTATCCGCTTTTCTTGCGGATTTACCCGTGTGATATAAAAGATGTAGTCTTGTGCAAGCGTTTTTGTCAATGTCAAAGTAATTGGGCAGGGTGTTCCCTCTGTGCAGCCGGCGCGGGCTGGTTTACCTATCTGAGTGGCCACCCACCCAGAGAGGGACCAGGCCCGATGCTGCTTACCTTGGCCAGCCGCTTGCGGGCTGTCAAGGAAAGCAGTGCCGGCTAGCGGGTAGACCTGAAGGGATATAGGTACGGGGTGGGGGAAGCCAGTGTTGCAGATCTGGTCGGAGTACAACTGGATGGTCACCCGTCCGAGTCGTGACCATGCCCGATGCTGCATAACTTCTTTTCGCAATACCAACTATATATGCTACCTTGCGCAGATCATTGCGCTTCATTGCGCTTTGCAAATGCAAAGGTATTATTCAACATTACCAATGGGAAAATTCCTGTTGACACTTCTACTGGCCTCATTTCGTTTCTCTCAAATTTTTGTCACTTCATAGTGTCAAAGGAAGAATTAATATTGAAAGTGTTCCCAAATATTGTTGCACATTACAAAAACCATGCTTGGTTAAGCGAACGAGCCATTTTAGCAGCAACTAATAAGAATATAGACGATTTAAATATAAAAATTCAGAGTAAAGTTGATGGACAAATGCATTAATTTAAGTCGATCGATTCCATTACCGACTCAAATGAAGTCGCCAATTATCCGACTGATTTCCTAAATTCATTGGATTTGCCAAGATTAGCGCCACACAATTTACAGATCAAGGTTGACTTGGTGATAATTATGCTACGCAATCTGAATCAGCCGAAATTGTGCCACGAAACAAGAGACTGGCTGTTAAAAAAAGTATGAAAGTGTTTATTTATGATGTTTATTTATTCATGGGAACGTTCAAAGGTGAGGATGTGATTATTCCAGGAATACCACTAATGCGTGTCGTGTTCAGTTTCCGGTGCGCCTCGCATTCGCAATGACCAAGATCAATTGTTAGAAAGAAGTGTGTGAAATAAACCTTGAATTGTCGTGTTTTTCGCATGGGCAGTTGTACGCTTCGTGCCCAAGAGTCGGCAAACCATCTCTCTGGAAGGAAAAACGAAAAATATTGTACATTACAGGGCATTACAATAAAGCATTGTCAAATTATTTAATTGTAATTTTATTTCATTGTGTGTTTTACTGTAAACGGAAAATTTTGTCTCAATTTTTTCATTAGGTAAAACTGAGACAATATTTTATATATATATATATATATATATATATATATATATATATATATATAAAATAAATGCCTATTTTACGAAATAAATGTTTTTGTTGCCTTTGTTTGATAATTTATCTATTATTTATTAACTCATTAAAACTGCCTACAGGTATACTTTAATTTATTTCTGTAACCGTTACAATGAAAGTGACTTCACTGATGTATGTTATTGCCTTTCAGTCACTTCATTATTATTCTCTTTGGAACAATGGGTACTGCCTGTAAACAAATGTATAAATAACAAAATATTTTAACTATCGCTTGTGTTTATTTGAAAAGGCAACAATACCGCGAGTCTAACTTTATTACTTTCTCTACACGTACTATTCCACTAAGAAATTCTATACCCAGATTTCATCGGAAAATACACGCTTTAGAATCCCCTGTATCCAAAATGAGCTATTTTAGAAAATGCTCTGTATATGTGAACACGATACCTAGCTAAAAACGAAAAGTCGGTTAATATTCCAAACTTTGTATTTAAGTTTAGCGCCTTCCAGAGATGCGACACGGAGATTTTGAGAAATACATGGAAAAAATTTCGAAAATTTTGATTTACTCAAAAATGGCTGTAACAATTTTGATTAAAATACCGTACCTAAAGATATTTATATGAAAAATGAAATGTTTATCTTGAATTTTCTGGAAATAGCTTCTAAATATTCTTTGTTCTGAATGAATTTTGCGTAACTTGTAAACCGTATGAGACAAACAAAAACTTACAACACAAAAAATATAGATCTGGTTAAAACGCACATTTTGTCATATACTTTTTTTTTTCGAGGAATTCACCATTTCTAAAATATTCCTTGTTATTGCTTCAGATTTAAAATACTTAAACTTTTCTCACACGGAATGTTGTAAACTCCTGACCTTGCAAAGAAACGGATTTCATCCACATGGCAACCAGCTTTTTAAGATTTCACTATCGTTTTAGCCTGTATTCCCTTATTTTCTTTTTACTTACTAGAAAACAAGTATTTAAGACAGTTGTTCTATTATCATACAGTATATAAGAATATGCTTATTAACAACATTTTGTTACAGCGATGTAGAGAAAGTCATGTGAATGGAACACATCAGATTTTATTTTCTTTTAGTTTCCATTGCGATTGTTATAACTAGTGGCAAGATGCCAAAATTGAGTGTTTCTTTACGCAGTAAATTGCAAAGTTACATTAATACTTTTGGATGCGACGTATTTTGTACTAACAGTAAAGTACTCTCATACAAAATATGAACTATTTCATGTCGCATCATATTAGTACAATCAAACACAAACATCACTTTCCAAGGCTACTGGAAGGAAAATGTCTTTGTTTCCAACAGTAATAGCAAAATCCCAATTTGCATTCGACTTATGTAAAGCTTTTCTTACCGCTGCGATCCTTTTGTCGAATATACAGAATCCTACATTAACACGGTTTTTGGAGAAGTATACGAAGGAATCTGTGTCTAACGAGTCAATTGTTAAACAGTTATTTAAGCGAATGTTACGTAATGAAAAAAGATGACGTAATGAAAATCATGACGTAAAGATAAAATGAAAAGAAAAATCTGATGTAATCCATTCACATGACTTTCTCTATATCTCTGCAAAAAATTTTTGTTAAAAAGTTTATGCTTCTATTTACTTCATGCTAAGTTAGAAAAAAATAGGAGAAATAGTTCTATTACTTGCTTCCCTGTAAGTATATAACATAAATTGTGTGTTTTAATGTGCTCTACATTTTTTGTGCGATTAGTTTTTGTCTATCTCTTACGGTTCATCAGTTACACAAAATTCCGTAAAATTCATCCAGAATAAAGTAGTCTTCAGATGCTATTCCCAGAAAATTCAAGAAATACATATTATTTGTCAAGTATATATCTTTAATACATGATATTTTTATCAAAATCGTTAGAGCCATTTTTTAGAAAATCAAAATTTTCGAAAATGTTTCCATGTGAAGGGTAATTGGAGTGGGGGTTTTCTTGCGTGTCGCATCATTGGAAGTACTGAACTTAAATACGAAGTTTAGTATTTAACGGTCTTTTAGTTTTTGAGCTATGCTGCCCACAGACATACAGACAAACAGACACACACGGACATTTTTCTAAAAATGTTTTTTTTTGGATTTAGGTCGTCTCAAAACATGTATTTCCGGTGAAATTTCGGTATCGAATTTTTGGGTACACTATACACTATGTACATAGTATGTATAGAGAAAGTAAAAAACTGCTGTGTTCTATTCACCAGACTTTCTCTATATCTGTGAACATATTATTGCTAATAAATAAGCTTATTACTTTCTCCATACGCACTATGTACATAGTGTATAGAGAAAGTATTGCACTCCACCAAAAATTCGATACCGAGATTTCACCGGAAATATATGTTTTAGGGTCCCCAATATCCAAAAAAAACATTTTCACAAAAAGGACCGTGTGTGTGTGTGTGTGTGTGTGTGTGTGTGTGTGTGTGTGTGTGTGTGTGAACACGATAACTCAAAAACAAAAATTCTGTAAAATACCAAACTTAGTATTTAAGTTTAGTGTCTTCCAGGGATGCGACACGAAGAATTTGAGAAAAATCCCCCCACCCCAACTACCCTTTACATGGAACTTTTTTCGAAAATTTTGATTTTCTCAAAAATGGCTCTAACAATTTTGATTAAAATTTCGGATATTAAACATATTTACCTGACAAATGTAATGTATATTTTGAATTTTCTGGGAATAGCCTCTGAAGAGTAGTTTATTCTGGATGAATTTTACTAAATTTTGAATGACTGCTAAACCGTAAGAAATGGACAAAAACTTACTACACAAAAAATGTAGAACATCTTAAAACACACAATTTATGTTATATATATTTTTTTCGTGGAGTTCGTCGTTTTTGTGACATTCCTTATTTTTGGTTTCTGCTATGAAAAACGTATACTTTTCTCATATAGGAACTTGTCAACTCCTATCCATATAAACAAAGGAACTTCATTGACATAGCAACCAGCTTTTGACTATCACTTTAACCTACGGTTGTCCCTTATTTCGTTTCTACTTACAAGGAAGCGAGTAATAAGACTATTTCTGCTATTTTTTTCTGATTAGCATAAAGTAAATAGAAATATAAGCTTTTTAAGAATTATTTGTTGCAGGGATATGGAGAAAGTCATGTGAATGGTACACATCAGATTTTTTTTTCTATCCACTTCATGCTAATTGAGATAAACACTAGCAAGTTATTACTTAGTTCCTTATAAGTAGAAGGGAAATAAGGGAATACATTACGTTAAACCGACAGTCACATATTTTAAAATGTGGTTACTATGGGATTGAAATCCGTTTCTTTGCGTGGCCAGGAATTAAAAAGTTCCTGTATAAGAAAAGTTTTAGGTATTTTACAACTGAAACCAATGACACGGAATATCTCGAAAACGGTAAATTCAATGAAGCAATGTATACGAGATAAATTGTGTGTTTTAAGGAACTCTGCATTTTGTGTAATATGGTTTTGTCTCTTACGGTTTACTAGTTATACAAAATTAAAAAAAAAAAAAAAAAAACATCCAGAATAAAGAGGTCTTTGGAGACTATTCCCAGAAAATTTAAGGTATAAATTTCATATGTCGTGTAAATAACTTAAATATAAGAGATTTTAATCAAAATCTTTAGAGCCATTTTTGAGAAAATCAAAATTATTGAAATATTTTCCATGTAAAGGGTAGTTAAGTTTGGGGGATTTTCTTGAAATTCTTCGTGTCGCATCCTTGGGAGATACTGAACTTAAATATCAAGTTTGGTATTTAACGGACTTTTCGTTTTTGAGCTATGCTGCTCACAGACTCACACAGGCCTCTTTCTAAAAATACTTTTTTTTATTCAGGGGTCCCAAAAAATGTATTTCCCGTTAAATCTCTGTATCGAATTTTTGGGTACAATACAATAGATACCTTCTCTATACACTATGTACATGGTACATACGGGTCTAGAGAAAGTAATAAGAAGACCTGAATCTCTATGGATGAGTCAACTGACTCCATGGGTCGTTTTATTACTTATGTCATTATTGGGTCATTAGTTAGATCCTTCAGAAGATGAATCAATTTTCGCTTCTCCTCTGGAGAAAGTTAACAATTCCAGTATCGCGCAGTTATTCTCCAATTCATTAAAGTTACTGTGGCCTAATGAAATGCAAAATTTCAACATGCTACTTTTCACCAGTGACGCAACACCAGATGTGAAAAAGGCTGGAATAACGTTAAAAGTGCTATTTCCAAACACGCTTCAGGTGACCTGAGTACCACTTGGCTTTCGTAGGATGTCAGAAGAGATACGATCCTTGTTTCCGAATGTTGATAAATTGATTTCCAGTATTAAGGTTTTTGTGAATACTGATATTTAAATCCATTACACCAGATATATCGCCCCTCCAACCTATCATAATGAGATGGGGGACATGGATCTCAGCAGCACTTTGCTACGCTTCAAATTTCCTGAGTATAACTGAGGTGGTGATGCTCTGAGCTTGAAGCACCTTCAATTGTAGCAGATAAGGAACTTCTCAATTCTTCGAAAGTGAAAAATTATTTAACTTTAATTGCGGCCGAGTTTTGGTTTCCTGCCACAAGTGATCTACCAGCTACAAGAAATGCCCTTTGATGAAGTCAGTAAAATTGTTGATGATGTAGTGCAAGACTGGACAATGTTAGGGATAAGTGTAACAAAGTGCTTTCGAAAAATTGTGATCTTGATAAACTTAGTAACATTTCAAATATTCTACAAGATGACAATTCTATTGCAGTAGAAATGAATCCCACAATGGATATGTTTTAGATTTGCTACAATAACCTCTGTCGATAATGAGAGGTAATTTTCTCGTCTATCAGGAGACTCAACATAAGAACTTAAGAAAGGATTTGGTTGTCATATGCGCCAAATAAGGCCTTTTAACGATTTTCATTTTGTGTCAAGTACAACATTAGCATTTTGTTTAAGACTTTAAAGTTGTGTTTTTTTTTAATATGACGATCGAGTTAATGAATAGTTTAATCTATTAAGTAAATAGATATAGTGCCAAGTTGCTCTAACTTCATTTCATTGCCTATTTGAGCTATTTGTAATGCCTTTTTGCCCACCTATAATAATATTAAAATAATATTGCTTCTTTCAGCGTACAGTAAATAACCATATACTTTTCCATATTTTCAGGGGTTATTGTTTGTCTCCTAGCGGATAAAATGTTCTTATAAGCAGAGAAGCTTCTTTCCACGTCACATGAAGTAACAGGAGCATATTTCAGCATAGGAATCTGATTGGCAGAGAAATGTTTTGGTAAATCGACACTGTCACCATTTAGCACCTTGGATTCCTGTTTAGCACAGCCTACCTTCCTTCCTACATCTCCTGCAACTACACTAAGCTTCTGTGATGCACGTTCCATTTAATCCATAGATTCGTGAAGAAGGGAACCTGATGTTTCCAACTGCTTGATGGTGCGAGGCAACCAGCCGAAGTTACTTCTGATGTAAGCACAGGAGCTTGCCACTTTCGGATCTTTAAAGATGTGCTGAGATTCACGTATGGAAACAGCTACTTCTGAAGAGAACATGTTCACCACTGACTGGACTCCTTCAAAATGTTCACGATATAAGTTCACAGCTTCTAACCACGTAGCCCATCTTGTATGTACTGGCTCAGGAGGCAAAGGGACATGGAGATGAATTCTGTGCGGTGCTTTCACGAAGACCTTTTTTTTGTTGCCGATATCAACTTATTCACACAGGGAAAATTACTTCTTACTTCTTCAGCAACACGTTGCAATGCAAGGGCCAAGCAGGTGAAGTGAAGCACTTTTGGGTAGAAAACCTTAAGAGCACCAGCAGCTTTAATCATGGACGCTGCGGCATCTGAATACATCATTAAAACCTTTTCCTCACACACGCCCTCATCCCATCAGTTACGAGTCTTGCAATTGTAGAATGATTCGTTTGTTCTAACACCTTGCAACACATTAGAAATGGTTTTGCTGGACTTTCAGAATCTAGGAGTGTCCAATTTCATTCCGAATAACTGTTTCTTCATAACACACATGAAGATACTTTTTTCCTCAGAGTAGTTCGTCAGGAATAACCTTCTTGCAATATTTTTCTAGAAAGGAGCGAAATTGAGAAATTTGAAGTTTATGCCACGGAATATTAGCTGCAATCACTGCACTACACAGGTCTTTAAAAAATAATGTTGGAACCTGTTGCATTTATATCAACAGAACTTTCTTTCTAGAAGACTGTAGGTGTTTGTTGCGTAAGTGAAGAGCACTCTTGATATGTTGTTCCAATTGAGATGTCATGGAACAGCCAATTCTTTTACCGCATGCTTGACAGATTATTATTTTTCTGTCGGTTGTAAAGGCGCTTTCTAATTTCACCCATGAATTCAACTTGCAGGATAGCGAGGACGCAATTGGTGCCATTTTACTTAGACTTGCAAGAAACTAACTTTCGCCTCGCTATGTTTTGATGGTTGTCTAGCGGCTCGCTTTGTTTCCTCGCAGCTATTGCATTACAAGGTGCCGACTGCCGCGACAATGGTAGCAATGATAACAATAAATTTCTCCAGTCCTTGTAAATGCCAAAACGCTACGAGAAACGTGACACTGGAGGTCAACATTGTGAGCGGCACCTGCTTGGATATAAACGGACAACAATCAGAACGAGGCGAGGCGGTTATTATCGCATTCTTAATTTAAGTTGCATCCTACTTCGCAGATTGATTTTTGTTGCTTTCAGCAAAACTTGTAAAAATAGTTTCTAATGTGACTACAATATTTTTGAAAAAATAATAAAACTGTAACGAATCCCAGAAAATATGTACGTTTTTTGTAACATAGTTAAAATATGTAGAAATGTGCAAAATATGTAAAAAAAAAAATGTAAAATAAAAAGTTGTAAGGGTGTCCCAAATTCCGTAATTCGCCAACATGTTTACTTCTCAGAAGTATTGTGCAGGATTTAAAATATGTAATTACATAAAAATCCTGGCTCTAGTTGAGGACACAGCTAGCACCGAGGTCGGCCACACATGCCCAAACTTCTGGTCTCTGCCTATAAGTATACTGTGATGTGATGGACAAGTATATTGTGATGCTGTAATGGATACATAATGTAACAAAAGTTGAAAGTACTTATTTTTAGGTATAATAACGATCTAGTGTCATGGACATACATTTTATTACATCACTCCAGATTTGGCTCCTTTTCTATTAATAAGCATTGTAAAATTAACAAATACAGCCTTGCCAAAGCCTGCCTTTTTTTTTTTCTGTAGCTTAACGTCCATTAATCTGGCCGGTCATATCGGACGATGAATGACATTGGTGAAATGATGCTCAAATGGTCTCGGAGATTATGGAGCTTAAAGTTACTCGGCACTCTTCTTCTCGCTTATGGAAAACCCCGAAAGATGTTCGGGTCACTCACCGTGAGGGAGATTTGAGCTCGACGCCTGTTGAATATGAGTCAGACACGCTACCACAAAGCTACTCAGGCGGGCTCCCTGCTTTCTAAAGAAGCTAATAACTTCATACCTATCATTGAAGCCTGATAATTGATTCTTTTTATTTTTTAATGTATTTTATTTTAGGCTGTCACGGACATATCAACTTTTCTTAATGCTTCAAATAAAATTATATCTTATGTTAAAGAATACTATTACACTAAACTTTTGGTAATTAATAGTACCTAATACCTAATTTAATTATAAAGTGTAATATGTAAAAATATTTGTTACTACTTTGTGTACTTTCTTCATAAATGTCTTCATAGTTATTTGCATCAAGCTGATGCAATCAGCATCCATCATTTTGGAAATAGGACTCCGAGTTGTTTTAATTAATTCCTAAAGAAAAAGTAATGCGAGTTTGTTATTCTTTCCTTGTTACTAGTTTCAGTGTTAAAATACTTATATTTTTCTCAAATAGGAACTTATTATTTGTTTTTCTTTTCTTATAAACATAGTCGGATTTCAAAGTCACTTGTACCGCGACAGATTTTAAAACATTTGATTATCGCTTTAGCCTAGTGTATTCCCTTATTTCCCTTCTATTTACAAGGAAGCAAGTAATAAGACCATGTCTGCTATGTTTATCCCGATCAGCATGAATAGGCTTTTGTCATTTGGGGGGGGATACGTAGAGAAAGTCATGTGAATAGTACACAAGTACTCATCAGATGTTTTATATATATATATATATATATATATATATTTTTTTTTTAATTATCTATTGGGAAGCAAACGTACGTAATTTCAGCGGCAGTTTTATGTATTCCAATGCTCACTTTCTTGAAGTAAAATCGCACTCCGGACAGGTAATTAGCATTAGCCCATGAACAGAGACTCAATAAAAATTATGAAAGTTCCTCTCTCTAAACAAATTAAATGTGAAATGATGTCCGCTTTGTATCTGGGTCTCGGGATCGGAATTTAATGTGGGGCTACGGATTAAAAATGTCGCCAAGAGCAAGAACATTTGAAATATGACCTAAGATTATAATACAGCATGAAAGGACCAAAAATAACCTTTCATATATGCCCTTCCTTAATGTAGGACTCCTTATAAGGACATGCTATCATTGTCTAAAGTACAACAATCAAACTATGACACAGAATCCGGGCCATGATCATGTAAAGACTTCGTTACTGAAATATTATAATCAACATGATGGATGGATGGATGGATGGATGGATGGATGGATGGATGGATGGATGGATGGATAATTCCTCTATTGAATATATATGAATATAAATTCATAACTTCGTAAATAAACTATATGTTTAATCATACAGATCTGTTGTCATATACTTACATTATAAAGTCCGTCTACAGTATACAGAGGATTAACCATCAATATTGATCTGACGCTCCTCTTGAAGCACAGAATGATAGATGTATACGCATAGGTAAGGAGTTGAGAAGTTTTAATGAGATGTGACAGAAACTATTTACTTACACTGTATTTACTTTTAGGTATATAAATGTTTGAGTTCGTACATGTTGGGTAATTATGTATATTGTCACAGGCAAGAAAAATCATATATTTTTCTTGACATACAAGAGGCAGGCCAGAACGAACAATGACAGTAAAGTAAGTATACCAGATGTATTAAAAAGTGGTTTACAATAAGTCCTGTGTGAAGCTCCATAAATTAATCTTAAATGTCTCTTCAGTAAAACAAAAAACGCGTAATGCTGATGTGTGGTTACCCCAGAGCAAAAGTCCATAATTCAGATGACTGTTAATATGTGCATTATAGGCTGCAATTTAAGATTCTACATTAATATTGTTCTTAAGTATTCATAACATAAATAGATCCTTACTTTTTTTTTACGACATATGTATCACAAGTTTGCCAGCACAAATTTGGGTCAACCTACAAACCTAAAAATGTCACTGTTTTATGGTCATATGAATTTATTCTCCTTAAGATAAAATGTAATGTCTCAGGTTTTTAACTGTATAAAATCAAATTATTAGCAGTACACCATGTTTGGACACTGTTAGTTAATTCTTTAAGTTCTGAGTTAAATATATTTTTTCTTGAATCGATAATGTTAACAGCTAAGTCATCTTCAAACATGCATGTCTCTGAATAACAATAGTGAATAAAACTATAAAGATATTTAATATATATTATGAACAATACCGGTCCCAGTAAGGATCCTTGAGGTACACCATGCTTCAAGAGTTTGACAGTGGAAACTTTACTATAATTTAAAAACACTGATCGGTACCTATTGTTAACATAAGAATACAAAAAGGTTTACACTAATATTAAAACCATACAATTTTATCTTATATTGAAGCGTTTTATGAGAAATTGTATCAAAAGCCTTAGTTCAATCAAAACATCTACTACAACCTAAGTTATCAGACTCATGTCAGAGAGACAGAGTTTGTAGAACAGGGTTATTACATCTATAGCACTATGGGATGTCGGAAACCCAAACTGTTACTTACTTAATAAAGAGTTTCCTTCAAAATATTTATAAATTTGTTTATTAATTAAAATCTGAAAATATTTGACATAGTTGGTATAATACATATAGGCCTGTAATTTCCGTAGTCTACTCTATTACAATTTTTAATCTTTGGAGTTAGTTTTGAACATTTAAACGCATCGGGAAACATACCAGGACCGATGGAAACATTAAAAAATTGAGTAAGGAGCTCTAATTCATGGATGGCTGCCAATTTTAGTATTTTATAATTTATACCATAAATATCAAGAAAAGTGCTATTATTATATTAAGCTCAACGTGGAAGAGTATACTTCGTCTGCACTGACATGTTTAAACGAAAAAGTATTATCAGCTTTGGACGTATTTGCCAAAAATGACTTTGGTTTACTAGGAGGTATGCTATTCAAAGTTACTTTGTTAATAAAATAAGAATTATATACTTCAGGGTCTAACTCTGGAGTTGAAAATTTAGAATTTTTGTTTACTGTGCTGTCAAAAACAGACCAAGTAACCTTTGTTTTGTTTTGAGAATCCTTAAAAAAGCTAGAAAAATAATTCATGTTTACGTTTTTAAGCTCTTCTGATACAGTTTCTTAGCTTCCATATAATTCATCTTAATTTCAGACATACAATGGTGTACATAGAGATTATAGTATTTCAAACATTTCATTTTAAGATTATGGAGTTTCCCATTAGTACACCTTTTATGCTAAGCCCTCTTTTATGTTTTATTTTAAAAAAAAATAAAGGAAAAACTACATAAATTATATCAATAAAAACCGAAAGAAGGTAGTTAACTTTATCATTTAAATCGGTGGTGCTATATATGTAAAACCAACACACTTGACTTAATAATAGAGTAAAATAACAGCCACTTTGATCATTTATAACACCTTTGAAGCTTACATTATCTTAGTTATTGTCATCATTTATGTTTTCTTGGACTCTACATTCTGTCAAGAAATTGCCGGGAGTTGATCATTTAAAAATGCCGTTTAAAAGGGGATTCGAAATTATTGTTGTCGCTAAGTTGGTACAACTTTCCTCTATACCCACGCGGAGTTTGATCGTCATCTGTCATCTAGTTTGTTTACAGTACGCCATTTTGTTAGTTCATCTCAAAGATGATTTGCGATTTTACGATGGATACAAATATTGAACAAAGAATCTGTTTCAAATTTTGCGTTGCAAATCGTATTTCGTGTGCCGAATCGCTGAAAATGTTACAGAGAGCTTACGGTGAATCGACTTTATCAAAAGCACGTGCATATGAGTGGTACAGTGCATTCAAAAGTGGTCGAAATGTGGTGGAAGTTTTGCCTCACTTTGGTCGGCCATCAACGGTTTCAACTGAACTAACTTCGCTAAAGTGAAAAAAATGGTGACTGAAAATTGTCATTTAGCTCTGAGAGAGCCTGCCGCTGAGCTTTCTGTGTCTCACGAATCGATTCGTACCATTTTAAACAATTGTTTGGGCATGGCACGCGTTGCAGCTCGGTTAGTTCCGAAAGACTTGAATTTTCTACAAAAACTCAATCGCGTAGGGATTGCTGAAGACATGCTAGAACGAGGCAGTTCCAACCTCACATTGATGAAACGCATTTTAACTGGTGATTAGACGTGGGTTTTTCGAGTTTAACACTCAAACCAGTCAACAAGCTTCCGAATGGCACCTTCCAACTGAACCGAAACTTAAAAGGGCACGTCAAACTCGATCAAAACAGAAGGTCATGTTGACAGTTTTTTTTTTTTCGATTATCGCGGTGTTGTGCACTCAGAGTTCTTGCCAGAAGGTCGGATGGTAAATAAAGACTATTATCTGAGCGTTATACGGGGTTTGAGAGAACAAATACGGCGAAAAAGGCCAGATTTGTGGAACGACAATTCATGGATTCTGCACCACGATAACGCACCAGCTCACAAGTCTATTACTGTGAACGAATTTCTGGCCGAAAACTCAACAAATTTCATCGAACAACCACCGTATTCACCTGAACTGGTTCCTGCTGATTTCTTTCTCTTTCCAAAACTCAAGTTACCACTTCGAGGCACCCGTTTTCAGTCGATAGAAGACATAAAGGGACTTTTGCGGCGACAATTGACATCGATTCCTAATGTTTTGATGATTGGATTATTCGTTGGCATAAATGTATAATTTCAGAAGGGGCCTACTTTAAAGGCGATAAAATAAAATTGGGTGAATAATTCATTTTTTGTGTTTTATTGGCAAATTCCTGGAACTTTCTTGACACAGTAGTAAGTCTGTCAACATCTACAAGCTGTATAGCGTCATGGTCTCAGAAAATTGTGGGTATAACACACGCTTTATAATCATCATCATCATGAATATTGGTGATCAGATTATCAACACATGTATCAGCATCATTAATTATACCAGGGCGTAAGGGAGTATTAATTGCCTAATTCCAAAAATTGTAAATAAATTAAAAAGTGCCCATATTACATTATCAAAGCAGAAGTCGACATTAAAATCACAACTTATAATTATGTAGACTGAC
The DNA here is from genome assembly GCA_030762935.1 of Hymenopus coronatus. Taxonomy (NCBI): domain Eukaryota; kingdom Metazoa; phylum Arthropoda; class Insecta; order Mantodea; family Hymenopodidae; genus Hymenopus; species Hymenopus coronatus. The sequence continues at coordinate 132,156,308 of CM060898.1, read as the reverse complement.
TTGCTAAACTTGTAAAAAAAAATCACAAAAGGGTCGCTAAGATATGTCAAAAGTATTAAAATGTGTTTTATCTGGTGTTCTATAGAAATTAATGAAAATAAGGTTACTATTACTAATGTATGACGAGCAAGCGTTAAACACGTGTTTTTCAGGTCAACTCCCTTACTGGCCGCGATTCCATCACGAACAAATATAGCAGAGTCCCCACGCATTTTATTAGACACTAACAGTCGACCAATTTCAAATCAGAAACTTTAAATAAAAGTAACCCGTCATAGCACAACCAATGTTCAGTAATACATAATAGTGTACGTCTAGCTCAGTTATAAGAACAGAGATGTAATCTAGTTTACTTGTTGGGCTATGAGAATTCCAATATAATAAATTTATATTCAATTTAGATATCAACTTATAGACCTTATCACTTAACTTAGTCATTCTTTCGGGGGATTTTTTTTTCATTTGACCCAAAATGTTCGTCCAGTCCAAGCTTACCATAAAACTGAGAGATAAAACATCCTACTGGTCAATATTTTGTGTTAAACATTTCGTCAAATAGCTTTTCACCAGCTTCAAAATGAAACGAAGCGTACGTATGGCACTTAGTCTTTAATTATGTAATTTTGAGGGATTTTAAGTTAAAACTGTCTAAATACTGCACCATTTCATCAACTGTGATTTCTGGAGCCAGTGTATTTACGAACTTAGCCTTTGCTTTCTGCACTACTTTAATAGCGTAAGCCTCACTCGTTCCACACAACAATGTTTTATGAAACGGCTTATTTCATATGCGGTCGTCTCCTTAGCGCGGTGGTAGCGCAGCTGCTTACCAAGCGGGAGACCTGGGTTCGATCCCCAGTACCGGCGTGGGGATTTTTCCCCCGCTGGGAGACCTGGCCCGGGGTGCACTCAGCCTCGTAAGGTCCCTGGGGGGCCAATTGAGGAGCTACTTGATGGAGAAGTAGCGGCTCCAGGTCATGAGGACCGCATTAACCGGCCGGGAGGGACACGAGGCGCTGACCACGTCTCACCCTCCAATACTGCACCCCATCCATGACGTCTGTAGTGGACCGAGATGGGGGACGCAGCGGCCGGGCGGTAGGCCAAGGTTCCCCGTGAGCTGTCGTGCCATGGAGTTATTTCATATGCTTCGCTTCTTTTTATTTACTACCTCTACTCAATCTCTCGGGACCTTTTAGAAGCACTATTTGATGACTCAGCATTAGCTGCACTTTGTTTCACTTTATTGCCGAATGGGACACCGCAGCTATTTGCGGAATTATCAAAGGAAAGAGCAGCGAGAATTTTGTTTTCCGCAGAACCGCTATCAAAACACGGTTGTTCTGCCCCAGTATTTTTAGTGGATTTCGTCAGCAAGTCTATAATTTGTTGGTTAAGTAGTTTAACTTCCCCTCTGAGTTCTTCTATAATACAGTCTTTTCTTGAAAATTTGAATATCTGTTTTGCCATTAATGTCTGCTAAAGCACTTAAAGCATTATAAAAGGCTTCGTCATTATTTCCATCACTTTCACAACACTTAATGATATTGTTGTCCAGAAATATTACACTGTCAATCTTGCACAGCTGTTGTGGAAATAATGCTCACACGCAACACATTTTACAGCAGTAACCACTTTGTTACTTTCTCTATACGCACTATGTACATAGTGTATACAGAATCTATTGTATTGCACCAAAAAATTCGATACCGAGATTTCACCGGAAATATATGTTTTGAGACCCCCCAAAAAAAACATTTTTAGAAAAATGTCTGTCTGTGTGTATGTGTGTGTGACTGTGGGCAGCATAGCACAAAAATGAAAAGACCGTTAACAACCAAACTTGGTATTTAAATTTGGTATCTTTCAAGGATGCGACACGAAGATTTTCAAGAAAATCCCCCCACCTCAAACTACCCTTGGAAAAAATTTCGAAAATTTTGTTTTTCTTAAAAATGGCTCTAACGATTTTGATTAAAATTTCGTATATTTAAGATATTTACTTGACAAATAAAATATATATCTTGAATTTTCTGGGAATAGCCTCTGAAGACTACTTTATTCTGGATGAATTTTGCGAATTTATACATAAATGCTAAACCGTAAGAGATGGACAAAAATTTAACCCACAGAAAATGTAGAGCACATTAAAGTACACAGTTTATGCTATATACATTTTTTTCGTGGAGTTGATCCTTTTTAAGATATTCCTGATTTTTGGTTTCAGGATTGAAAAACATACTTTTCTCATACAGGAATTTGTCAACTCCTATTCATACAAACAAAGAAACTTTAGTCACATAGCAACCAGCTTTTGACTATGACTTTAACCTATGGTACTCCCTTTTTCCCTTCTACTTATATGGAAGCAAGTAATAAGACTATTTCTGCTATTGTTTCTGCATTAGCAATAAGTAAATAGAAGCCGTCACGATGGCCGGATCCTATGTACTAATAACTCGAGTAAATGCGGATAGTAGGCTTCCGATACCTCGGCATCATTCTTGACAACATCCTAACTTTCCGTGAATACGTACGATGAACATATCCTGTTCTTTCAAAATCTTCTCGGGCTTCTAGCCAGGTAAAAACTTGGCTTGACACCAACGTTTCGAAGAAGTGCATCTTCCTCGTCTTCGTCTTCGAAACGTTGGTGTCAAGCCAAGTTTTTACCTGGCTAGAAGCCCGAGAAGATTTTGAATTAACACGTCGCCAGGAAAGCTTTAGTTCTTATTTTATATCCTGTTCTATCGTCCCAAATACCGGCCCACTTAAAGCTAAGTCTCTTACAAACGTTAATAATTCCCTTATGATGCTCTGTGTCTTGAGGTCTGGGGCATGGCAGCAGACTCCTGCTTTCTTTGGTTACAGCTGATGCAGAATAGTGGACTCCGGTCCATCTACTCTGTCTGCTGTCGTTACTCAGCGAGACTACACATGTTACTTCGGCACTTCCATTCCTGGAGGATGTGATTTGGTGTCTGGCTCAAAACTTTTACGCCAGATTAGCTCAGCATGAGAATCCTTTGTCAGATCTCTGGGAGCATACTTGTACCAACGAACGCCGGGTTCGCTGCATGGCTTGTGGGCATTGGCGGTAACGAAGGTGTTAAACTAGCCAACAACGATAAAGCTAAATGTAAGTACTCCCACTCCCATGGGAGTGGTCATCAAAATTACCCCAACTATTTTGGACAAAGAACAACGGCGGAGCAGCGGCAAGAATGCTGCTCCTGAAAAGTGCAATCATTGAGGAGCCTACAATTAGCGCTATCTCCTTAACACTCTCAATCTCAAATCCACACACCAATACTACAACCATCCAAAATCATTCCTGTAGTATAGCCCTGACAAGAGCTTGGGCTCACCTGAGCCTCCAGAAGACAGACGGATCACGACCTGTGTCATCATACGCTTCCGGATTAGGCTGCGTTATCTTGAGAGTGCTTCTGATGTTTCGCTCATTCTGTCGTGAGCTTCTTCTAAGCTATTTTTCCCCATCTTTTTCTCGTTGATTTTGGCGTTGTTTTATATTGTGGGTACTTTTGAGACCTGTTCAAGCATTTATGTCTTTACTGTTCTGGAAATCCGAGGTGGATTTGTGGCCCCACCCCTTATCTCTCATTGGTAGGTTATCAGCCAATAGCTGCTGTTTGTGTGAGCAGAGCATTTCAGGTGCTGTGGAATAATTTTCTTTTGTTTTTGTTGCAGTTCATTTCCTTCGATACTTTGTCGTATCATGCTGTGAGAGAAGGGTCTATATGTTGCCACTAGCTCTTTCGTGTGAAAATCGATGCGGAGGCCGGTTGTGAGCGCGTGTTCTGCTAGGGCGGAACTGTCAGGTTAATTCAGTTTTAGACTCCGTATGTAGCTCTTCCTTTGGGTTTAACTTGAGTAAATGTAGATTTACAACTGTCAAAATCCGGTATGGTTCATTCACATGACTTTCTCTACACCTCTGTGTCAAATTATTGATAATGAGCTCATTCTTCTATCTACTTCCTGTTAATCGAGATAAACATTAGCAGAAATTGTCTTATTACTTAGTTCCTTATAAGTAGAACAGAAACAAGGGAATACAGCAGACTAAACCGACAGTCAAATGTTTTAAAATTTAGTTCCTAAGGGGTTGAAATCCGTTTCTTTGCGTGGCCAGGAGTTGACTTGTATTTTAAAACTGAAACCAGTAACAAGGTATATCTCGAAAACGGCCAACTCGACGAAAAAAAAAAAAAAAAAAAAAAAAGGTATGTGACATAAATTGTGTTTTAACAGATCTGCATTTATTGTGTAGTAAGTTTTGTATATCTCTTTCAGTTTACCAGCTATGGAAAATTCTGAAAAATTCATTCAGAATAAAGAGATATTTAGAAACTATTCCCAGAAAATTCAATGTATCCATTTTATTTTTGATGTAAATATCTTTAATATACAACATTTTAGACAAAATCGTTAATCCGATTTTTGAGAAAAACTACATCTTCAAAAATATTTCCACGTAAGGGGGATTTTCTTAAAATGCTTCGTGTTGCATTCTTGGAAGATACTAAACTTAAATATCAAGTATTCGTATTTTCGTTTTTGAGCTATGCTGTCCACAGACAGAAACACACACGAACGTTTTTATTTATTCCGAGGCTCTCAAAACATGTATTTCCGGTGAAATCTCTGTATGAATTTTTGCGTGCAATACAATACCTACCTTCTCTATACACTATGTATACAATTCGTGTAGAGAAAGTAAAAAATTCCAGTTCAATAAAAAGAGGATGACTCAATTACTTTCTTTAAAATTCTCACAATCTCTCCCGCCTTTGTTTCTTCAGTTAGAAGTGCTTTAACGTACTAGGTCATATCGGACGATAAGCGAAATCGATGAAATGATGCTCAAATGAGCCTGGAGTCATAGAGCTTAATGTTACTCGACAGCAATCTTTTTAGAATAAGGGAAAACCCCGGAAGTAAACCCTATATGGATGAATCACCTTAAGCGAGATTCGAACTCGAACTGTTAGAAATTAAATATTGTGTTGAGATATGTCTTTGTTTCTTTTTGTCCATCTTAAGCCTTAATTTGATCCGCGCCAACACAATATCAAGGCGACCAGTGCACCGTTGTAATGTAGCCTTCCTTTATTCGCTCCAGAAATACTGTTATACTTTCATGTACATAGTGTATAGAGAACGTATTGCACTCCACCAAAAATTCGATACCGAGATTTCACCGGAAATACACGCTTTAGGGTCCCCAATATCCAAAAAAAAAAAAAGCATTTTCAGAAAAAGGTCCGTGTGTGTGTGTGTGTCCGTGTGTCTGTGAACACGATAACTCAAAAACGAAAAGTCGGTAAAATACCAAACTTGGTATTTAAGTTTAGTATCTTCCAGGGATGCGACACGAAGATTTTGAGAAAAATACCCTCACGCCCAACTACCCTTTACATGGAACTTTTTTCGAAAATTTTGATTTTCTCAAAAATGGCTCTAAAGAATTTGATTAAAATTTCGTATATCAAACATATTTACCTGACAAATAAAATGTATATCTTGAATTTTCTGGGAATCCTCTGAAGAGTAGTTTATTCTGAATGAATTTTACTAGATTTTGAATAACTGCTAAACCGTAAGAGATGGACCAAAACTTACTACACAAAAAATGTAGAGCACATTAAGACACACAATTTATGTTATATACATTTTTTAATAGAGTTCGTCGTTTTTGTGACATTCCTTATTTTTGGTTTCTGCTATTAAAAACGTATACTTTTCTCATACAGGAACTTGTCAACTCCTATCCATATAGACAAAGGAACTTCATTGACATAGCAACCAGCTTTTGACTATCACTTTAACCTACAGTTGTCCCTTATTTCGATCCTACTTACAAGGAAGCGAGCAAGTAGATTATTTCTGCTATTTTTTTCTGATTAGCAGAAAGTAAATAAAAGTAAAAGCTTTTTAAGAATAATTTGTTGCTGGGATATGGAGAAAGTCATGTGAATGGTATACATCAGATTTTTATTATTGGTTAATAGTAAGTTGATAGTAAAAATAAATAAATTGGTGCATATGTAATTGTACTAAAAGAACGAACAAAAAGTAAGTAACGGGTATACTGGGTGCGCTGAACGTGTGGCCCACTAAAGGGAACGCTTTGAAACCTGACAACAAGCTCACTATAAAACGATTATCAGGATCTCCCCAGTCTCAACCACAGACATGGCCCTGTCACTGCTTGCCACCAAAAGTCAGGCGTTGTTGCAATGTCATTTCCGGGTATCTTCAAGAACTCAGTACGTCTTATAGTTAGCGTCAGAAACGAAGTGGGTAACTGACATGCGCACAGGTAGGAGAAGATAGGGGAAGTGCTGTGTTGCGACATTTTTCTAGATACGGAGAAAGGAGGGGTATTTATTCACCTTTATAGGATATAAATGTAGAGTTTATTTCATCATAAATAACATCGTAGAGAACAAAAGATGAAGCAGTGTCTTTTGGCATTACAAAAGCATTGCTGTCTGAAGCGTTCTTAATATAGGTTTTTACATCGTTTGTGGCTAAAACCAATTTTGCAAGTTGATGTTGCAATATATTTGCATTGCACAATAGAAAATTTATGTCATCTAGACAAAGAACAATATGTGAGTTTTAACTTTGTATTTTTGCTCTACGACCAATGAATGCGAAACTGTTCCTCGATGCACTTGCACGACTGGCCTGCCTTACTCCACCAATTTCCACGTGAGCCTCGTAATTTCTTCTCTTGTAGAAACCTAAGCTGATATATCTAGAGTAATACTTGTTGAGGAAGTATGTTCTGCGATGCAGCACGGGCTACAAAGTCACAGTTGGCGTTTGGCGCAACATCTTGATTTGCTTACCCCTGGAAGTCATAGCGATGACTCGTAATCGGATGCCTGGATACCTCTGCTTTTATATAGCTGAAACAAATGAAACATCGTGTCGAGTAGAGCTATCAGAAGGACATCTGGTGTTAAGTTTTTGAAGGTGATGATACTTTAACCAATTAAGCATAGCGTGAGCGTGTTTGCAAGCACAGTGGGTGTTGCTGAATTCGTGGCAAGGAAACCCACAGTGCATCTGTTGGACAATTAAATTCTTTGTTTAGATTAATAAAACTTCTGTCACATACTGCAGAAAGCACTTCACATTTATTCTCATCAAAAGCAAAGAGAGAGAGAGACACGCCCAGCCACTGCTTCTTCTAGTACAGTTTTTAGCATGTGATAAGGAATGTTGCCAACGCTACAATGCATTCCTATTTTCTTTATTAGAAGCATCCAATTTTTGATTCCAAGGGTAGAGGCTTGCAAAATTAAATGTTTGAACAAATCCTTTTCCTGCGATGGCCAATTCCTCTATGATTATTTCTTTCCATTTCTTTTAAACGCTGTATAATCCAAGACAAGACTTCCTTCCCTATTGAACAAAGACTGACGGAAATATGTGAATAATGCTTGCTTTTATACCTGGCAGACATCCTTGTCCACCGTTGCATCTCCAGAACGGAAACTCACAGCGGAACATCTCTCTCGCCTAACGGTCTGGATCGGCAAAGTTGAAGAGAGCTACAAAGTCTTTCATGGCGTATCCTCTGGTGCATATGTAGAGAGCATACAGACCGCAGATGTCCGAGTAGAAGCTTTGCAGCTGGTGGTTGTTAAAGGTGAAATTAAATGACATAAAGTCTTTCAATGGTTTTATAAAAGGGGGAAGGCCGTAGGAATCGAAATACCATGCAAAGGAATTAGAATTTTGAGTTACAGCTATCCAGTGTGAACCAGGTAGGTTATGAGGATCTAAATTAATTATGAATGCAGATGGTTTATTAAATTCTTTAGGTAGCCGAAGCAAAATCTCCTGCAAAATTTGGAATGCCGTGCAAAGTTTGTTCTATCTGTAAGGTGTTCATATTTAATAATCTGTAATCTGTGTGCACTCTTAGATCTTTAGCTATCTGAATAGACTTTGCGTATTCGCAACACATGAGACACGCGATGGCTTGTTTTAATTTCTCTTTAAATCTGAGCTCTATTCTTATACTTCCATTATCTAATATAGAAGCGTGCACTTCTTAAGCGGCACTGTCAGGCTTAAATCGCAAAGGATTATAAAATAACCCATTACATATATGTCATGTATGATTGAATTCACTGTTATGATGAATGCCAGAACCAGAAAACAATGGTTGGTACGCCATTATTGTACCTTTTAAATGAGAAGGGTCAACAGAAAGACCCTCTGCCGGAATTTATTGTCCGTTAAGATATGTTGCAAAGTAATCCAAACCAAAATACTTAAAATTGAAAGGATTGGTGGTTTGAGTTCCCGAAAAGTTTGTATTGGTAGTCATAGCTATGAGTATTCTTTTTGGTATTGGTCCTAGACAGCGTCATCCCCAGAGATTGTACTTTGTCCTGCTGCGAAAGTGAAGGATCTGACATCCACTCGCGTTATATCGTATCTTGCATATACCTTTTCTAAAGTTTTCATATGAGACATCAAGAGATTAGGAGCTCGTTTTACATTTTTCATGTAAAGAGTGGCATCTAAATAAAATCTTGCATGTAGAACTGCGCTTTCACTCATCATATAAAATGATTCTTTTGCTTTAGACGTATTGCTTTTCCTAAATCCTTATTTCCATCCACGATTAGAATCCCCGGCTTCCAGAATTCCGTTTTTTCGAAACATCGTCTCCGGAGAGACCATGGAGAGCCGTGTCTATGTACCAAAAAGCTACAGTAAGATGACTGCTTGCTGCATCGTAACCGTATGCTAATAGGGTTTCTAAATTACTACGATAGTGATGAAGGTCCTCAGAAGGAGTGATAGATGTTCCGTTTATGGAAACACTCAATTGACTGAACAAGGAGTGCAATAAATTGTTAACACCTGTCGTTTTTTCTGTTGGTGCTAAGTTTGAAACATCTGACTTCACAAATTGTCCTTTCACCATCAAATAAACGTTTAAATCTATGTAATGTTACTTATCTCCAGGAATAACAAATTCTAATACACTTTGATCTACTGGGGCGATGGGTTTGATTAGTGTAGTAACATTTCCCAATACTACCGATTAGCAAAGATGTCAAATTCGGATTTTGTACAGGTGATCATGGTGTTATCTCTCTATCACCTTGAGTACATGTGCTGGTAACAACGCGAAAACGTCTCTAGTATTTTAATTTTAGAAGTTCTTTTGAAGCTGATCTCTTTCTCTTGCCCTTTCCTTGCTGCAACTTACCCGACAATTTTTGTGCCTTCTGTGATTCGTCTCGCCATGATATCTTTGACTTTGGTACCTCCCTGTTTTGCAGCAATATCGGTCATGATATTTGCACCCGTGGTGAGGGCTTCCCTGCCCAACTTGCACCGTATAGGGGAATGGGCTTAACAATTCTGAATAGACTCCCCAAAAAGTTACCTTGTTGAACGAATGGTCTTCCTACATACAGTGGTCCGATGTAATCTTCCAGACACCCTCCACTCTGATTTACATAGTATGCTGTAAGCGGGTCCATTGCCAACTGCATGGTTTTTCAGTTTAGGATTCCAATTTATAATAAGACCCGCACAAAAAATGGGTGAAAATGTATTAAATCTTAGCGTTCCATTGTATATTGGGTGCATAATATGCCTTATTAGGCTGTTTCATGACACGGCTTTATTTCCCATCTAAAGGAAGCCATGCTAAGATGTTTTACACCCGCTATTATCCTGTCGGGTTTGAAGCACGGACTAGGATGTACTCCTAAACCGTGGAGGACGACGAAAAAATGGTTGGGACTATATATTAAATGCCCAACGTTTTTCGTTCACACATCGCGCTATTGCTATCGCCTGTGACTTGGCACAGCGAACAGTATTAAAATTATGCCACCGGCAAGAAGGAGCAGTGACTAGAAATTTAATGTTCACATTGCAACCTAGGTTTTCAATATTCCACACCGAATAATCACCATTGTCGCCTGGTTGCAACATTCTTTCAAGCGTATTTCCCTTGACAAATAATATTCCAGGGGGGATTCTGAAGGTGCTTGTTTCACAGTCTATATAGCCCGAACACCTTAGAACTCCATGCCAATGCTTTGTAGGCCAAACGTTGTGGGGAACATCGGGTTTGCGAGACAGATGGTGCATCACTATCTGCTCGCTTTCGTTCTCCACTACGGCTAACTTTTTAATAACCATTTCCCCATGAGGATTAAAAAAAACCTTGAAATACAGCTGCATACTCAGGTGCCATCTGAAACAAAAAATTACAATACTTACTTAAAATGCAGCACAACAATGGCAGGTGTAACGCTACTACTAAGCTGAACTAAATCGCCAAACTTGTTCACTAGTTCAATTGCTACGGTTTAAAAATGATTAAGTTCTACCGGAACGTAAAATATATTTTCGACCTTGTGATGACTAGGGTAAGAGGGAAATTGAATCATTCTTAAACAGCGAACTTAAGAGTAGCCGAGCAGTTGTGGTTCCATGAGATTGTGAAAAACAAAAGCGGGCTCCGTTCCATAAATAAACTGAAAAGAGCTTTTCCTGTGTGATCTAAGAAACAGATATTTCATGTCGTTAGTTAATCTGAAAACATGCTTTCGTTCGCAACTTTGAAGGCATCGAGATTAGGAAGTGCATTTTTATTGTGCCTACGAGATCCCCTATACCATAATATATTCTAGTGAGAAAGAGGATTTTTCCATTAGAGATCGTTTCCAACTTAGCTCCTACCTTTCTAACTATTTTTAAATTGATGCTATTAGTTTTTTCCGGTAAATTTTCTACAATGGAATGTGATGGAACCCAATCTTTCTTCGCATTTCCTAATTCTTTTATTTCTCAGGAGATAACCCTGAAGCTCCGACAGAAGCAATTCCTGATGTTCTTCGTCTTTTACCTGATTATTTAGTAGAGAGGTGTATAGGTATTTTAAATTCTTAAAATCAGTTTTATCAAACACTATTCTACCAGCTCTGGTTAAAACGACATTTTTGTCAATTCTCCGGCTTCGTTAGGTATATTTTCACCTATGGTTTCGTAACCGTAGGAGTAGGAAAGTTCTGCTACACCTACCACCCATTTATCTCTCTGAAGATTAACGGGTTGTGGTAAGTTGTTGCGAAAACTAGCGTGTGATTTTTCGGAGTACAAATCCGTGCTAAGATCGCTCAACACGGTTATGTAAAACTGATCTATGGTGCATCGATCCAGCTGTCAAAGTTAGGACAATGTCCTTTACAACGTTCTGCCGTTCCTCACCCTTGTTTTTAATATTTTATCTTTTTTATACAGAGTAGATTTGTTAATTTTGACAGGAGTAAGTTCGTAACTGTATAACTGCCCTTCAATAGGAGTTAAGATCTTTTAGTTCGTATAGGGGTTGAAACGAATGTTTTATTACCTTTGCTATTTAGAAAATCTCTGTTGAGAATTTTTCTTCGTAGCCTTTGGCAAATTTCATCTTTTCTTTACTTATCCTTACTGTTTGTCCTTCACTACACCTTATGGGTCTAGGTTTAATATTAGCACGTTTTCTTTCTAAGATTTTCCATATTTTTAATACGTTTTTCTCATACTTTGATTGGAGTAACTATTGACGAGTGGACGGTACGGTTATATGCGCTAACAAATTTATCAAGATCATCTATATATCTATATGAATTCTTGTAAGTGAAATACTTATAGATTTTAGACTTTATGGTACGATTGAATCTCTCAAACATAGCACACTTTACATCGGGGTTTCTGCAAACTTGATGCTCTATACCCTTCTCTTTTAAAAGTTTTTGAAATGCAGATCCTAAAAATTCTTTTCCTCTATCAGATCTCACTGCGAGGGGACAGGAGGAATCTAAGATACCTTCAAAAGCCTTGGCAGCTTCTGTACTACGAAGCTTCTCGTAGTTTTGGATCTTACACGTGAGAATCTGGAAAAACAACCTACACAGATTAGCGGATACTGAACTCCGTCATTATAATTTTTAAGACCTTTAAAATCTGCCAAGTCGATCTCCCAGACATCGTTAATGCTATTTAACGTGTACTGGTTCCTCTGAATTTTTATCCGCGCAGGCTTCTGCAAAATATACGCATCTTGTTGAAGAAGCCAATCCTCTTTTTTTCGTTTATTCTTTCCCGCAGCTGGTGCAAGCTTCTGTAAGGTGGAAAAAGCGGAAGGTTGTTCGGGATCGCAGAAATACTTCTTATTCATTATTAATAAAATGTCCGCGTCCCAACAGCCTTAGATGGAAACAAGTCGGCAAGTATTTCTTTATATTTGCTACCTCTATTTGAATTTATTTGATTAAAGACTTCGTTATTCTGCAAGTGCCCGTTGGTTAAAAGAAGAATTTCCCTATATTTATTCTTGTCGGAAGGCGTGACTTTTGAGAGATCTACCTTTTTCCTAGTTAACAATTCCCAGAGCCCACGAGATCCCTTAAAATATCTATTCTTTACGTATAAGTCGTTGTCCTCTATACGAATAAAAGAATCGCCAATCTTAAAGTTGCCATCTCTATCTTTGTAAATGCCGAATACAGTATCTGTTGCCCTGGGGGTGTGTAAATAAGGAGCCAAGTTAGGACCTGCTAGATACCCAAAGTTTCTATTGGTAAATTCCTGTATTTCTTTCTTCTCATGGGCCGTAAAGGTAGAGCCCTTGCTTGTTCTTCGTCATGCTTTTCTATCTTTTTCTTTCTTTTCTTCTTCCTCGTAGTTCGTTTCCGGAGATGAGAAGACGAGCCTCTTTTTGACCTTAGAGATTCGGGGTGAAACTTGATCTGGTTGTTGTTTGGGCTGCGGCCGTGGCTGTGGTAGATACATACGATGGCGGTCGCTCGATTTTAATTTAACCAGTTCCTAGTAGTTCTTTTTCTTCTCTTTCGCCTTTTTGTCTTCTTTTTAATACAGTAGGAGTCAATATACATTGGTGATACCAAAAATAATTTTTTCAGCATTTAGCGATTTATTAGGGCTGAAAGTTCAGTCAATACTGCAGATAGCAAAGGAACTAAAAATCCTACCTTTTGTATTATAAACCTTCTCTTGTTGATGTTTTGAGATTTGTCCACCACTTTCCTCAGATTGTTTTTATACTTTCTTAAATTGCGTATAGTACATTTGCTTAGATAACAGTGTCTGTTTAGAACATTTAGAGCGCATTCAGCAATAGCCAAGACCAACTCTTTATCATCCTTCTCCAAAATGGCTTTCCTCAGCTTTGGATTGCGCTATTAAGCACCTGAAGCATGTGCTCAGTTTTATCCGCTTGCTCATGCTGGTATACTATGTGGGGAGCTCCGATGGAAAAATTTTGTTTCTAAAACGCAGGCGGTTGTCAGTCTCCTCACATAGATCAAATAGCATATATCCGTGTGGCTTTTCCGTAGCATCCAAATATGCCTCAAACAGCGATTTCCAATTTTCGGGGTATATTTGTCTGACTAGATGCGCCACTTGGGTCTTATCCCTAACGTTTTTGAAAACCACTATATGTTTAACGTTTTGTTAGATGTCTTTACAATATTTACCTTGATGAAATAAATTCTGAGTAATTAATATGGCGCTTAAATGTCAGTGGTGACTGCCCTTTGTAAACAAATCGCACACCTCTTTCGAATAAACAGCGTTTAAGAAATTGTCAAGAATTATTAGTTTAGGTTTTCTTTTTTGGTTTTCAAATTGAGGAACAGCAACGTGAAAGGTGACATTATTTATCTTAGGCACAGCGGATTCTTCACTATAACACCACACCATTTCTTTAAATTTGCTGACAGTGCACAAGTGCCTCAGGTTTTTAATTAAATTTACGCAAAATAGAGTTTTGTCAGACCCCGAGCTGCCGCTAAAAATTAGAGTTAAGGGATGATGAAATGTAATTACTGAAAGCTTTACAGGCATGGCATTTAAACATCATGGCCCGTCAATATGTGTTCCACCTTGATTCCAATGATAGGTGCATCTTCGAAATTTAATAAATTTTAATTACTGTGGTAAATTTTTCCACACGTCTTCATCTATATCTATGGGAGAATAACTGTCTAAAACTTGGGACGGAAGCAGTAACAGCCCTTGATCCGTTAGAAGTCGAAGTTGTCTATGATTTTCGAGATATTTTAACACTATTTTCCACGCTTCAGGTTCCATACTGAGCGCAGATTGGTCCTAGCCACTCCTATTTATACTCACCTCTAGCCGAAGGGCAAGGAGGCTTATGAACCCTCAAATCGACGTCTCTTGTGAAAGCATATTCTATATATTTTATCTTCTGTTTCGGAGACAATATACATGCCATTTGATCATTTACGCTTTATTTTCTTTTTCGTTCTAATTGCAATGTTTTGTTCTTCATTTTCACCGAGAATTAAATGTTTTATAGAATCAAAATTAACCAGCTGTGAAGAGGCATAATTAAGTGTTATTCCTCTGACTTTGCAAGTAATTTTGAAATCTTCATTCGGCAAACAAATATTGTATGCGTAGTTTTTTCGCCCTCCAGATACGAATTCTGATATGTAAGCTTCCGACCCGTAGTCAACGAGCTCATCCTTCATGTCCCCAAGTTATCGCCACATTCGATTGGGCACTGTTCTCCTTCCCTAATCACGAAAATTAAAGAATCTATATCTGTACACAAAATATCCCTATTCAGTGCCTCCAGATATGGTATAGCTTTAGTCTTGCACCTGCAGTGACATAGGCGCCTAATACTACATTAGTAAGTGTCAAAGAAGGGGCTTCGACGTCTTTTTCGTACTTCCATGATAGCCACACCACTTGGTCGCTCGCAAACATCAACTTTTGCACCTCGATTCCGGGCGTGCACAGAAATTGAAAGAATTCTCGAGGTTTCTTAATCATTTTCGTACGCGATCTATTGCTGAGTCCTGTAAGTTTGCCCCAGAATGAAATGGGGCACAGTTTTGTTAACGATCTTGTACCAGGATTTTTTTCTAATGACCGTCTTATCTACAAGAATTCCTTCACTCTGAAAAAAATTTCGAACGTATTTTTCTTTATACTCTTCACCCTTAACCCAAAGATGGATATCCGCTTGCCTCGGCCTTTAATCGCAAAAACTATTAATATATTCTACAAATAATCCGCCCTTTATTTTCATTTTTGTCATACTGTTGCCTTTTATATTCGTAAAATTAAAAATTTTCTCTCACTTCATAATTCATTTCGACAGCTTTTCGGACCTCGTCTACTATTCGAGTACCAGTTACTTCTCGTTCACTTTCGTTGTGATTACATTCGCCACAATTTTCTTGCTCCGCACAGGTGAAACGAAGAGCACGACATTAAAAAGATAGGACAGGATAATAAAGACTCCTGTTTTTTGCCAAAATTCTACATTTTATCACACCTTTTTTAGGCATTTCCGAAATACTAGTATAATCTTGACCAACATAAACTTTAGGATGACCAATCGGAAATTTGACATATTTGCATATATAAGGATATAAAGACATCACATCGTAATATTTAATGCGTGAATTTGCATTTGTTTTCCAATACGTTTTAATTGCTTCCGTCCTACCTCCATATAGTGAACCTTAAGAACAAGAGGAGCATTTTTCAGAACAAGGTGGTTCTCTAAAGCTGGATGCTGTTTTAAAATTTCTTCAAATTGACATCCCCACATAACATGAATCACGTAACTTGCTGATACAAGTTTAGCTCAGCGGCTCATCGTATACTCGTATCCATCTGCAAGAATTTCTGCTTGGATATCAACGACAGGAATATCTCTATTATCTTGACATTCATGACCGTGGCAATAACAGCCTAAAAATTCAAATACCTCCCTCGTTTCTTCACAAAAACCATCAAATTTCAGATATGGAAATTTGGGCAGTCTTACATCCTTCCCGTTACCCGCGTGCTTAATGCAGATTTTTCTTTTAATTTCTTCATATCTAAGCCACATTAAACCTTTCACACTTTGTTTATCACCCTTCCTATAACCTCCTCAAGGAATAAGCCGTATAGTCTTTGGTTGTAAATATGTTTTTCTGAATACCTAGTTGTATGCTGAAGCTATTGTAATAGATTCCTGAAACACATCAATACTGCCAATCTCTAAGAATGTATTTCTAAATATAGAACACGCATCTTGCAGCACTGCAACATCTGGCAAACAATATGCTTCAAGTTCTTTTCTGAAATCGAATATTCCATCCAAAAAATTCCTTGCGCTCATCCGGCATTAATTGATCAACGCCATTATAGTGACATTCTGGATAGCTGCCTACATAGTTCATGTTTGCAGGAGTGTTAAAAAATGAGGAGTCGCCTTTTGTTACGCCCAGTATTCCAAAAACATTCGGCAAACTTCTCAATTTCATTGGTAAGAAACTCAAGTTATCCAAAAATGTTAAATGTTCCACTTTGATGCACAATATTTTAGCTCTATTCATCACCAAATCTGGTAGCCAATCCTGTTTTACACAGTAATCTAATATAATCATAAGATCATATGCTCTGGCATTATGCGCAACAACAAAAATTCTCTCACAAAATGGTTTATCGCTCCACAGACATACCATAAATTTGTCAATGCAGTCACTACCCCAAAACGAATGCCTCTAGGTTCCACACTGACTACAATCCTCGCTCATAGTTTTTTTTTTTTTCTCGCAAATAAAACAATATTGTTCCAAGCAGAGTAGGTTGGGAACGGGGAGGTACGTATTCTTTCCTATTCGTGTGCTCTGGTTACATTCTATGTCATAGAATACGTACAAAATCTTTTCAGAAGATGGTACGTTTGCTCTAAGCGTTGGCGTGTAGCACAAGTGACCTGACATCTCATTACTTTTACAATGTTTACAATATGACAAGTAACACACATGATTAGGATTTAACTGCTTACTGCAAATTGAACAATTTCTCTTCCATTCACATGTTGTTTTATTACCAAATCTATTCTGTACATGATTATTTAGACAAGTTGGGCTTCTAAAATATATTTGATATGTGTTGCAAAATATTTAATTTCCTTCAAAAATATAAGGTAGAACTGCAAAGCACCCTGAACATTTGTATTTACATATATGGGTTTTTGTTCCGTTATAAGACATTCCTTTATTGCACCCTTCACATACATAACTTTTAGCCATGGCACCTGTAACACCCAGAATCACGCTAAAATGTTTTTCCTGAGAATCATACAGAAGATTCAATTTACCATTTGAATTGCCATTATAGATTATATTTTCACAATAAAATACTTCATAAACTATAATTCTATATTCTGAAAGATATTGTTGAAAATTTTGTACCTTTGTGGTACCTCCCCCATTAGTAAGATCAACATTTACAGCCCTTAGAAGTTTATTTGCCTTGGAATGGAGTAACCAACCTCGTCTATAACTATCATAATCAGGATGCTTTGTTAAATGTGCAATAGCAATCACAAGGGCGTGAGCTAAACAATTTGTCTTTGATTTAACTTTTACTATGCTTCTTTTTAAATGAGCTAATGAGGATAGAGTTAAACCTTTTGTTGTCTTTCTGCCTTGTGCTAACGGCATATCAATATGATCTACTTTTACAGATAAGGAATCCGTGGCGTAAAAATTGGCGTTGGATTGGCACAGATTTTCCATCACAGCCAATAATACATCCAAATATATCTGATCTCTTCTGCGAAAACTAAGTCCTATTGGTTTATCTTGTTAATTATGGTTAAACTCACCATATCATTTGGTTTCACACATTGTAATATCGTATCTAATAGTTGCTGCATGGCTTTTCTAAAATACAAAATAGGACTTTAAATTTCTGGAGCTGAGTTAATTTGAATATCATAATGCCTACCGTCATCTCTGAATCGTTGAAATTGTTTTTCTATCATGTTTAGGATGTTAATATGGTCCATGCTGAAAAAAGTGTCATAAACTTAAGGTTATCTCTTAACATATTATCTCTTAATGCATTATTTCATAAGTACAAAGAATACTCACTTTTTACTAAAACAGATGGTTGAGCATCATTTCTTGCGCAAAGAAAAGACTTGTTAGTTTCTGTTACTGTTGCAGACTGTGGTTATCCTCATACATTTTATCGGTTTATATACCTTATTGGGCGTTGATTAGAAAGTGCTTTTAAGGTCACATTCGTGTATATAAAGAGGGCCTGTGCTACGTTCAGCTGCACAGAAACAGCAACAAGGCACCGTACAACAAGGTAAGCGAATAATTTATCATTTTACTTCTGTTAACTTCTCATAAAAGCAAGAAATAAATTGTTATTCATTCTTTACAGAATGGATTTTCTTACGAGATTCAGGCTCAAAATACTAAAACACTACAAATCAGAGAATTAAAAATTCATACTCCATATAATGTAGTAGGCATATCAAGAGTCGATACGCAGTATGGACCGTCGATGTGTATTAAGCTCCAAGAGCAGCGATGATGATCCAGTAGAAGTATTTTTACCAAGAAAATACACGGACGCCTTTAAAGAAAAGGACATTAAAAACATTAATAATGGAAAAATTACTTTAAAGTCTATTTTGAAGGGTTTAATTCAAAAAATGAATATATTATATAATTTGAAAAAATGTAATAATTTTTCGATCCTGAAAAAAGACTAAATTAATACTCTAGTTTTATATATGTTTTACATACAGGTTGCTATTCCAAATAGGTTAACAAAAATGTTAACACACATAATATGAATAAATATTTTCATCATGAGCTTCAATAAGAATAGCAATTAACAAAACAATAGAAGTATTTATACCAAGAGATAGGCAGTTATTTTATAAGATCTAATGAAAATGGTTATGTTGTATTATTTAAGCATTGATGATTGTATCACATAATGTTTTTAAAACTTATCGATGTAAAGAGTATAGTAAAAGTCTATATTTTTCAGATGACGCTTCAAATTAAGATTCTTAATGGTAATATCATAAGACCAAAAAATTTTGCGATGAAGCTGCAGGATTGGATATTCATTCTCCTATTCTTGTGATATAAAACCTCAGCAAACTATACTTATCCCAATGGGAATATCTGCACATCCTCCAAGAGGCACTTACCTACGTATAGCAGAGCGTTCAAGCTTAGCTCTTTTAGGTTTATCAATCAGAGAAGTTGTTTAGATAGAAATTTTACAGGAGAGATCTGTGTAATAATGTTAAGCAATTCAAACAAAAAACATATTTTAAAAAATAAAAAAGCTGCCTAGTTAGTATGTGAGAGGATCTATATACCTAGTAAAACATGTCCATAAAATAAAACAAACTAAACGAGGAAACTGCGTTTGGCAGTTAGTAGATTTTTTTTTAAAAAAAAAACTCGGTAAAAGTTAATTGTGTGCTGTTTTTTATGCCTCTCTAGATAATGATTCCTTTTACGTTTTGCTGTAGCAGTGCACTGACAAGAAGATATCATTTTCTGCAAGAAAGAATTGGCTACAATACTTTTTTGAAGAATTTACACCAATACGTTTCCCTGAATATTGTCTGTTCTTACATGGATAGTGCACTCACTATATAGCGATAACATTTGTTGCATTTTAGGAAATGCACTTGTTATGTAGCAGGAATATAGGACATTGAACCTAATTACATTAATTTATATGCTGCAGAGAAGCACAAATGTTAGAATTCTTACTTTCTCCAAGTAACTATGTGTTTGTAACTGGACATAAATTAGCAATTAACTTTAAATATAGTCATTCAAAACAAAGTCAGGTATTCCATTTACCAACAGTATCTTATTATTGGAAAGTGGGATGCCAGACATGTGAATTTAATTTTAAGGTAACTCATATTCAGGTTAAACACCGGGTTACTTTGCAGGAAAATTGGGTGGATTTTATGTATTTTCTTAATAGAAGTTTTAAATATAATTTTCAGAAACACGTAGTTATGTAATTTTCACAACAAATCATTCTCTTTAAAATACCTTTGTCATCCTTTAGCCAATTTAAATGGCTGTTGGTCTAAACAAAATAGAAATATACAAAAATAAAACATTTTGTTTCAATGCTAAAGCTTATAAACTTGTAACTGCAAAATTTGTGTAAAAAAAAAAAAAACTCCAACATTAAAAGGTTTAGCGTCAACCATTTTATTTGACAAAGCAAAATTAAACTTTTTACACACAGAAACAGGTTATAACAATTACGTATACATTCTTAAAACTAGTCACGAATTTGATATGCCTACAGAGCAGATAAACTCTATCCAATTTCCTGCAATGCTTATAGCTTACTACTCTACGATTGATGATTATAAACGTTGTCATCTTTTGTGACAGAGAGAAGAAAACTATATACCCATGAAACATACAAAACTAATAAAATGTGATGAATCCTTTATGAATGAAATGTATAACCCTAAAGACAATTGGTGGTGTTTTATAATTTTTAATAAGCATTTATTACTTTCTCTACACGTATTATGTACATAGTGTATAGTGAAAGTATTGTAATGTACCCAAAAATTCGATTCCGAAATTTCAGCGAAAATACATGTTTTGGGTCCCCTTGAATCCAGAAAAAGCATTTTTAGAAACAGATCCGTGTGTGTGTCTGCGGACAGCATAGAGCATAAACGAAAAAACCGTTGAATATCAAACTTGGTATTTAAGTTCGGTATCTTCCAAGGATGCGACACGAAGATTTTAAAGAAAATTCCTCCACCCCCAACTACACTTTACATGGAATGTAGTCGCCCACCGTGGTGTAATGGTTACCTTGCTAACTTCATATACCCCAGATCGCGGGTTCAAACCCGGCGGAGGACGATGGATTTTTCGGGTTTAATAATGCTTAGCATGGCTTCCTTCGGAAGGGAAGTAAAGCCGTTGATCCCGTGTCGTAGATTTACGGCACATAAAAGAACCTCAAGTCTGATAGAGAGGCCTCTGAGCAAAATTAAGCGGTCTTTCACGCCCAGTATAGAATGTGACGCTGAGAACCACAGCAGTTAAAGAGCGTCCATAAATAACACGCCATTTAAATTTACAAGGAACATTTTTCGAAAAAAATTATTTTTTTAAAAGTGGCTCCAACGATTTTGGTTAAAATATCGAATATTAAAGATATTTATCTGGCAAATAAAATGTATATCTTGAATTTTTTGGGGAATAGCTTCTGAAGACTACTTTATTCTGGATGAATTTTGAGGAATTTTGATTAACTGCTGAACCGTAAGAGATAGACAAAAACTTACCAAACACAAAATGCAAAGCACATTAAAACACACAATTTATGTTATATACATTTTTCGTGCAGTTGATCGTTTTCGAGATATTCCTTGTTTTTGGTTTCAGCCTTGAAAAACTTATGCTTTTCTCATACGGGAATTTGTCAACTCCTGTCCATACAAAGGAACTTCAGTCACATAGCAACCAGCTTTTGACTATCACTTTAACCTATGGTACTCCCTTATTTCGCTTCTACTTGCAAGGAAGCAAGTAGTAAGCCTATATCTGCTAATTTTTTCTCGATTGGATGAATTAAATTAGCATAAGCTTTTTAACAATAATTTGTTGCAGCGATGTAGAAAAGTCATGTGAATGGAACACATATTTTATTTTATGTATTATGTATAAACCTATATCTGTTTAAGATCAACAATTGTAATTACCAGCTCATAGATATTAAATAGTGTAAAACAATGCTTTATTTCTTTAGTGATCTTCTGATTCCCTTAAAAATACCTTCTTTGCTACTATCAAGCCCTTTAAAAGAAACAATTCGAATTCGTTGTTACAACACAGAACAAATTTTACCTCTGATGTTATCGCTTAAAATTACGTGCCAAGCGCATCTGAGCCAGCACAACTTTCGCTTTCACTTGGCAGTTATTCTGCAGGAAATGCACTTGCCAGCTCTATCGAAGTCAACCGAATGAAATGATCTAACAATGCCTACTTCGTAGACATTCGTCAGTTTGTATCTTATACAATTAAGAAAACGTTATTTAGAAATGTATTTGCTCTGTTTTTATTCATTAATTTTTATTCCCTATCCATTTAAAAAAAAAAGTAAAAAGTGTTTTTTCCTCCCGTCCAAAATTTCGTCCTGGTGTGGTCATGGCCCACCTCGGGAAAATCAGAGTAGTATATAAAATAAACAAAATATCATACGAAAGAGATGGAGGTGTGCTTTGGTAGAAAACGAATTGCCTTGGACGCCATATTGATGCCGTCACATATCACGTGACCTCAGCCAGCCAATCAGAAGCGATACTCCCTATAATACTACCTATACTACTGGCAATACTGTTTATAGTGCGCCCCTCTTCTTCAATCTTCCCCTGGAAGTATTATTACCGTGCTACTCAAAAGGTAAACTTGGGCTTTATCGTTGTTAATAGAAACCTCTCAGATAAAGCAGAAATGGGAAGTCGCTGATGTTTTGCAATGCACCAATGAGCGCATCAGTTCAACTAATAGAAATCATAAATGACAGAAAGACATGGAGTACGCGTGGAGTAAAACACGTCTTATCGTACGTAGTCTTTGAAGTCGACATGTTAACTTTTTGAGCTTGTCGCAGCCTTTGAAGCCGACAGGTTAACATTTTAAGTAGCACAATAATACACATTGTATACCATTTCTCTGGCTTCACGATGAAGAACAGTTTTTTTTTTTTTTTTTTTTTTTTTTTTTTTTTTTTTTTTTTCCCTTCAGTCTAGCTAGGAATTATTAAATTTCGCTATTAAACTGGAGACAAGTTCTCTCAAAAGCCCTCTTAAACAGTCTGCGTCCGATTGGCCGGAAACCACGTGACTATGACGTTATTGTGCACTCATCCCTGACGGAGATTCTAGTAGCTTTGACTGTGCGCATGTGTTTCATTCAACTTACAGTAAAACATAGCTCTATCTTCATTGCAGCTATATAGTTTTTACTTAGTGTAGTTTTGTAAGTTTATCAGTGTTTTAATGGTTACTAATATTTAGTAATTGTGTAGTTTAATAAAGATGTGGAGGCCTTGGGAAAGGAATCAAGTTATTGATGCTCTGGCCGCACTAGTAAACTGTAATGATAATTACTATTACGACCAAAGATCATACTTTTATTTGTAAGTAATTGCACTTATAAAATAAGTTCATATTAATATATTTTAATGTTTTTCACTGTTTAACTTTAATCTTCCAACTGTCTAACTGTTTGACAGTCTGTTTCTCTCTCTCTCTCTCTCTCCCTCTCTCTCTCCCCCCTTTCCTCCTGTACACGCTTGTGTGAAAAAACAACTAATTAACAATATACTCTAATTTATTCAGGGCTTGTTAGTAAATTTCCTTGGATATATTAAAATGCATTTCCATTCTTATACCATTAATATACAGGGTGCACATAAATGAATATCGAGGTTTTAACTCTTTATAATATTTATTACATTCAACTTACAGTTATAAATGATATGTCAAATGAAAAAGCAACTCAAACAGTTTTGTTTGTTGGCACAAGTGCGTATGTACGTGCAATGTTTCTGCCGCAATCCGCTAGACAGCGGTAGTAGCAAAGATGGCGACTAGTAAACAGAAAGCGTTTTGTGTTTTGCAGTTTGCAAAGACCGAATCTGTAGTTACTGTGCAACGTGCGTTCCGTAATAAGCTCAGTTGTGATCCTCCTAGTGATAAAAATATTCGTAGATGGTATAATCAGTTTGAAGATACCGGCTGCCTTTGTTAAGGGAAGAGCACGGGACGACCAGGAGTAAGTGAACAGACTGTTGAGAGAGTGGTTCACTCGTAGCCCAAAGAAACCAGTCCGGAAGACTAGTCGTGAATTACAAGTTCCTGTGTCGACTGTTTGGAAAGTTGTAAGAAAACGCTTACAGCTACGTCCTTACCGTTTACATTTATTACAGTCTCTAAAGCCGACAGACCACGGATTACGTGCCAAATTCGCAAACGACATGTTGTTTCATGACGATTTTGTAGGTCGTGTTGTCTTCAGTGATGAATCGACCTTTCACCTTAGTGGACATGTTAACACTCATAATGTGCGCATCTGGGGCTCAGAAAATCCTCACAAGATGGTACAAATGCAACGAGAGTCCCCTAAAGTGAATGTTTTTTTTTTGCCGTATCCCGGCGAAAAGTTTAAGGGCCTTTCGTTTTTGGTGAACCTACTGTAACTGGCACTTCTTACCTTGATACACTAGAGCAATGGCTCTTCCCTCAGTTGGAAGAAAATGAGCCAGAGAACTTCATTTTTCAGCAGGATGGTGCGCCACCTAACTGGCATAACGAAGTACGCGATTGGTTGAACGTCACTGTACCCGAGCGCTGGATAGGCCGCAAGGACCCCAATGACAAGGCTTGCTATGCATGGCCTCCACGTTCTCCTGACCTAACGCCATGCGATTTTTACCTTTGGGGCTTCATCAAGGATTGTGTGTACGTGCCTCCGCTACCAGCTGACCTCCCTGAATTAAGAAACCGGATTGAAGCAGCTGTTGCTACAATTACTGAATACACACTTATCAACGTTTGGGAAGAACGCGGCTATAGACTTGATGTGTGCCGTGTGACAAAGGGTAGTCACATTGAACATTTATAAGCTTCTTGGTAAAACTGTTTGAGTTGCTTTTTCATTTGACATATCATTCATAACTGTAAGTTGAATGTAATAAATATTATAAAGGGTTAAAACCCCGATATGCATTTATATACACCCTGTATAAATTTCCAACTCTAGTTTTGTTCTAAAACGTTAGTAACACACGGAATTAACATAGCTATTTATGCCACATTCTCAACGAGATGCAAGCGCAGACTTAACCTAAGCGCAAGACTTTGCACTCGTGATATTTATTTTAATGTAAGCATGCACATAGAAACATGCAACGCAACGCAAGAGTTTGCAAACTCCAAACTTTATCCTTGAATTGCGTGCAAAGAAGGGTAAATGTGCTTCTTTTTTCTATGCTTTACCTATGAATTCAACAACAGACGATCGCACTGCAAGATTTTACAAGCCTGCTGTACATGTCTGCTCTTCTATTTGGCCGTGCAGTGCCGCGCCATCTCTAATTTCCCTCAAGAAGTTATGACAGTCTCCTTGTGAATCCTCCTTCATTTAATGGATGTAACTAACATGTGCGTCTAGATTTCTTGGTTCTCATAAATCAAAGGCGCAGAGAGATAATTCTTAGTTCATTAAATGTGCAGTTTTATCACTTTCTGCAGTCTCCATGCGTGTACTATTTCGCTGAAGGTCACCGTAAGAAGCACATCACATCGCAACACCAAGAATGGGGAGGAGGAAGAAGAAGAAGGAAAATAACGCATCAGTGACTCTAGAAAATATCTTCGACGAATCACAACACTCCACGCAAGAAAACTCAACATCACCAGAAGTTGCCTCATCAAGAGCTGCAACACCAATCGGCGCAAAAATCTCCACTCCAACCACCGGAGCACCAACACCCAGCGAAGAGCACACCACAGTTTCATCTCAACCCTCAACACCGCAGATGAACACCGCATTGGACACGACAATAATACCAGCGAGGGATTCTCCCGGTCGTTTCGGGTGCTTTAGCGCTGATGCGGTCGGCTGCCAGCACGGTTCTTCCTTCAGCAGGCCCAGTATATCTGGCCTGTTCTTGTGAAGCCGCCTGAATCCACAACAATAGAGGACCAACACCACTTATCCGCCTCATCTTTCAAAACAGAGAACAATGCTCCGCAGCATTGCAAACTAAAGTGACTTTTCTTGGGAAAGAAGAAAGCCACACCACGTGCACGAGATGCTGCAAGTATGGACACACCGCTGAGAACTGCTCCTCAACATCACGCTGCCACTATTGTGGAGCTTCGAACCTCACAACAGAATGCAGAGAACACGACCTCACCAGACGCCGCCGATACTGCTTCACATGCTGCCGAAACGACCACTACACCGGCCAGACCTGCTGCCCATACTACCCTGAGCAGGAAGCGCGAATACAACAACCCAAAGAAGGATGTTCACAACATAGGAAGTATACACAACTGAATTTAATCGCAGCTGGAACATCTCCTTTGAACCATCAGCAGACTCCACCAGCACTACAACAAATCAGCAGAGAACCACCAGAGTCCAAGAACAGGTCGTCCAGGTTTACCTGAACGGAGTGTAAGATCGCCACAGTACCTAACCGCTAAAAGCGGTTTTACCTGTGCGATATTATAGGGAAAAAGATTTTGTTCACAAGCTTTTGTGTCTGTGTCCAACGGGCGGTGTTAAAATTCCTCCGCGGCCTTAGGGCTGAGCGTAGTCGGTCACTTGGGCGGTCACCCACCCAAGTGGTGACCATGCTCAATGCTGCTTAACTCGACGTGCCGCTTGTGTGGCCACCGGGTTAAGCAGGCCAGGTGGGAGGAAAGTTGGTAGGATTGTGGATTTGGGTGGGTGATAGGTTCCAGGTTAAACAGGGGGGGGCAAGGTCTCCCAACCGGCTGCCACCCCTTCCGTTGCTGTATAACCTGGGGGCTTGTTTGGATTAAGGAATGGCAGTCTCTCAGGCCAGTGGCTCGAAAGCGTCCCTTGGCAGGGGGTAGGATTTTCTCCTTCTCGGCGCCCTAAGGTCGTAGTCACCCAAAGTGCGCACCAGAGGGTTAGGGTGAAAGGATAGTTTATCATACAACGTGCGGGCTCGTTCCCTCACGACGTCGATAATGTACGGGATTCCGGAGTAGATATGTAGGATGTGAGATGGGAATCTGTGCCCAGTATCGTAGATCATCCTTAACGCCCTGTTCTGGACGACCTGAAGTCTGCGGATTGTGGACGGCGCCGCTGATCCCCAGTCCTCGCAGCCGTACAGGATCAGGGGGGGAATGATCGCCTGATACAGGCGCAGTTTGAGGTGTTTAGGCGTGGCGGATTTCAAAACCGGGTACAACTGCCTGAGGGCGGCGTGGCCTAGCCCCACCTTGCCCCTTACATGTGGCGCGAAAGTGAATCCGCGGTCGAGGACCCCAAGGTATTTGGCGGTGGTGACCCATGGGATCTGCCGCCGCCTCAATCTCAGGGGCCGCATCGGCCGCCAGCGACGGACCTTCGCCAGGAGTAGAGCCGAACTCTTCCCCGGACTGATGGCCATCCTCCACTTTTCGCTCCACCGGCCAATGGCCCGGAGCAGTCGCTGTAGTGGGGGGAAACAGTAACGGGCGTTCTTGTTCTGTGCCGTAATGAGGACGTCGGCATATTGGCACAGGACAGTTCGGGGTTCCGTCGGGATGTCAGACATGTAGGCGGCGAAGAGTAATGGTGACAGTACACTGCCCTCCGGCACTCCCGCTGCTATGGGTCTGACGGTGGAGAGTCTCCCCTCCACTCTCACCCGGAATGAGCGTTCCCGAAGGAAGCTGCTTATCAGGGTGAGATAGGGGGGAGGCACGCCTGCTTGCTTGAGTTTGTAGAGGAGCCCCTGATGCCAGGTAGTGGCGAAGGCCTTCTCCATGTCCAGCAGCACCGTGATCATCTTGAGGTTGCCCTGGAAGCCCAGGGCAGCCTTCTCGGCGAGGCGCAGTAGCTGCAAAGTCGTGGAGTGCCCTCGATGAAAACCAAACTGGTGATCCGGTAGGAGGTGCCTTTCCTCGAAAAGAGGGGCGAGGCGGGGGAGGAGCAACCGCTCAAAAACTTTTGAGACGGTCGGGAGTAAACTGATGGATCGGTAATTGCATGGGAAGACCGGGTTCTTGCCGGGCTTTAGAATGCATACCATCCGCGCCTCCTTCCAACTAGTTGGAAAGTGACGGAATTGGAGGCAAGCATTAAAAATCCGGATCAGGTGGATCACAGGCGTTCGGGGTAGGTGTTGGAGCATGGGCGCCGTGACGCCGTCATGCCCCGGGGATTTGCTTGGGTGCAGTTTTTGAATTTTGGAAGTCACCTCTTTCGGGGTGATTATAGGAAGTTGGATCCCGTCGTGTGGCGGCGGCGTCTCCTCATAGAGGTAGTCCACCGTCGCCTCCACAAGGACATTACTTCACTAGTTTCACAATAACATCAAGGAAATCCAGGCCAACATTAAAGGCATCATGACAGTCATTACCAGACTCAACAAATGTATTACAGCACGCACAGAAGACCAGAATGGAACTTTAAACGAAATCATGGAAAACCTCCAACTGATTCAGTCAACTAATGAAAACGATGTCGAGCGGCTAACGAAGGCTCACAACACAATCTAAAAAAAATAAGTAAAATCAAGAATGGAGCTGAAATTCAACAACAAATTCAAAACAACTAACAAAAATGCCCTCCCAAACAAATGTATAAGTTTTTTACAAATAAAGGGGGAGGTAATTAATAAAGGTGCCTGTGCCGCCTATTTAATCACAAAAATTAACAAAATAACTAATGCGACTGGAGAGGGAAATTTCCCTGAAACAGCCTTGGCTGAAAACCCCAAATCCCATCCATCCATCCATCCATCCATCCATCCATCCATCCTAAGGCTGCCTACTGTCGCAAAGACTTCCGTTTGGGTACGTATTGCCCGAGTTTACTGTATGTGATGACATATTTCGGCCTCTTTTGACAAATTTATACTCAGCTTCACACAATTTTATAAAATGTGGTTCTGAAATTAGATAAATCTGGATCAGCATCAACTTCCTCTAGCAGTTTACTAACTGTTGGTGGCTGATTTTTAAAAAGCAAATTCTGCCCTGTTACGCGAATAGCATTCTTC
Organism: Hymenopus coronatus; assembly: GCA_030762935.1. Taxonomy (NCBI): domain Eukaryota; kingdom Metazoa; phylum Arthropoda; class Insecta; order Mantodea; family Hymenopodidae; genus Hymenopus; species Hymenopus coronatus. The sequence continues at coordinate 132,127,610 of CM060898.1, read as the reverse complement.
ATAAAGTCCTCACATTCTTGCATTGCGTATTTCAAACGTTTCCTTTTTTCCTCAAGTGCAACCAGTTTCCTCTCCTTATTCACCTTTCGTTTATGAGCACTGTTTATACTTTGCAGCCGAAATACCAGTGAACTTAGAAGCTAATTTCATCACTTTCATTGAAAGCGTTGGAACTTGAAATAAACATTCAACTCTTGTTTTTTCACCACAAGTCAATGGTTCCCCAGCCTTATACTTTATGTAACTCGATGAAGGCGCAAGAGAAAATTCTCTCGCGACCGTTGTCCATGATTCTAAAAAGCAAGAGAGATTGTTGTAAACAGTATTCCTGTTATCAAGTAACTCAAACGAACTGCATATGATGACTTGTAGCTCTGTTTAAGGGCATAAATCAGCGATAATTAAACTGTTGGGTATTTGTGTAGACTATAATATAATTTAAGATCTAATTCATTCTGAAATTTACTTTATTAGCAGGGGATTACTTTCGTGCGTGCATTGCTACTGCGTTGTACCACGGTGCACTGATCAGGTGGTTTCGTGTTAGCACGGATCAATCTAAAACTGAAAGGTTAATAGACTTGCAGGGATTTTAGAGCACCCCGGTGGCATTAGGCTACAGTTACCAATAGTGATATACAGGTGTTCGTATAATTGCCTCATGCGTCCGTTTATTTTCAGAAATTAGGTAAACATTGCCAATTCTTACTTCACTATATGACGAGTATGGGGTTTTCTGGTACCCCCGTTTCATTATTGTTTATGATTTCTTTTATATGTAAACAGATTTAATGTATTGTAGTATGCATTTATTCTCTAAAAATGGGTTACTGCCCGGTGGCAGAGTTAAATGTACAAAATCCACTTACGATAATAATGTTATTGTTAATAAAGTAATACAACTAACATACTATACATAGTTTTTGAAATACCCAATTGCTTATTATTCAGTATAGTAATACTTACTACTGTGTCAAGAAAGTTCCGGAAATTTGCCAATAAAACACAAAAAATGAATTATTCATCCAATTTTATTTTATCGCCTTCAAAGTAGGCCCCTTCTGAAATTATACGTTTATGCCAACGAATAATCCAATCATCAAAATATTTTTGTAGACACTTTTAGGAATCGATGTCAAGTGTCGCCGCGAAAGTTCCTTTATGTCTTCTATCGACTGAAAACGGGTGCCTCGAAGTGGCAACTTAATTTTTGGAAAGAGAAAGAAAACAGCAGGAGCCAGATCAGGTGAATAGTGTGGTTGTTCCATGAAATTTGTTGAGTTTTTGGCCAGAAATTCGTTCACAAGCTCACTAGCCTTGTGAGCTAGTGCGTTATCGTGGTGCAGAATTCATGAGTTGTCGTTCCACAAATTTTGCCTTTTTCGCCGTATTTGTTCTCTCAAACGCCGCATAACACTCAGATAATAGTCTTTATTTACCATCTGACCTTCAGGCAAGAACTCTGAGTGCACGACACCGCGATAATCGAAAAAACCTGTCAACACGACCTTCAGTTTTGATCGAGTTTGACGTGCCCTTTTAGGTTTCGGTTCAGTTGGAAGGCGCCATTCGGAAGCTTGTTGACTGGTTTAAGTGTCAAACTCGTAAACCCACGTCTCATTACCAGTTACAATGGGTTTCATGAATGTGTGGTCGAAACTGGCTCGTTCTAGTATATCTTCAGCAATCCTTACGCGATTGAGTTTTTGTAGAAAATTCAAGTCTTTCGGAACTAACCGAGCTACAACGCGTGTCATGCCCAAGCAATCGTTTAAAATGGTACGAATCGATTCGTGAGACACAGAAAGTTCAGCGGCAATCTCTCTCAGACCTAAATGACGATTTTCAGACAATTTTCTTCACTTTAGCGATGTTCAGTTCAGTTGAAACCGTTGATGGCCGACCAGAGCGAGGCAAATCTTCCACCACATCTCGACCACTTTTGAATGCGCTGTACCACTCATATGCACGTGTTTTTGATAAAGGCAATTCACCGTAAGCCCTCTGTAACATTTTCAGCGATTCGGCACAGGAAATACCAATTGCAATGCAACATTTGAGACAGACTCTTTGTTCAATATTTGTAACCATCGTAAAATCGCAAATCACCTTTGAGATGAACTAACAAAATGGCCTACTGTAAACAAACTAGATGACAAATGACAATCAAACTCCGCGTGGGTATAGAAGAAAGTTGTATCAACATAGCGACAATAAAAATTTCGAATCCCCTTTTAAACAGGATTTTTAAATGATCAATTCCCGGTACGTCCTTGACAGAATGTATGTCAATTACCAGCATGTTTATAAACAGTTACAATGAAGCCTCAACATTGATAGTTACAGAACAGCTTCAGAGATCCTTAATTACTTCAAGATATTTACTTTATTAACTATCTAACATTTCTCCTCTTTAAATTACACCTAAACTTCATTAACTGCAGAGGGCAACTCTGGAAAGCTACTACAGGCAACTCATTCCATTCTTCAATGGTCCTATTAATAAAAGAAAAATTTCCTACGTTGGTTCTATACCTTCTACCCTTAATTTTATACAAATGATCGTTTCGTCCGTAGTATGCCGGGTTTTCTAACCTCTTCTATTGTCCACCCACCAACATAAGTTTTAAATAGTGTGACTAACTGTACAACAAAAAATACATATATTAATTGTGTGTTTTTAACGAGAACTACATTTTTTGTGAAGTAAGCTTTTGTCTATCTCTTACGACTTGCTAGGCAAAAGTCATGCAAATGGAGAGGACTTCAGAGGCTATTCCCAGAAAATTCAAGATATATATTTCATTTGTTATAAAAATGTCTTTAACATATGGACTTTTAATCAAAATTGTTACAGTCATTTTTGAGGAAATGAAAATGTTCCATGGAAAGGGTATTTGGGGATTGGGGGATTTTCCTGAAAATTTACGTCTGGTATCTTGGAAATACCAAGTTGACATTTAACGGACTTGTCTTTGAGTTACGTTGTTCACACATACGAACCATTTCTTAAAATGCTTCCTCGGATTCAGGTGTTCTCCAAACATTTACTTCTGGGGAAATCTCGGCATCGAATTTTTGATGGAATGCAATAGGACCATCTCGACCTCTTATGTGCTTACTTGGTAGAGAAAGTAAAACATTAAAATGTCCCCGTATGCACCATAAAGCAACATAATACAAATACGAAATGTTCGCTAAATTCCAAACTTGATGTTTAAATTCAGTATCTTCATCTTTCAAGAATGGTCACGAAGATTTTCAAGCAAATACCCCCTTCAAAGCTACCCTTTACATTGATTAATTTTCGAAATTACAAATCGTTAATTATTAATTTTGTACTAATAATGATATGAATATCTTTACTGAAAAAAATCTGGTGTGTTCCATTCACATTAATTTTTACTTTCTCTACACTTACTATGTATATATTGTATAGAGGAAGTAATCCACCCAAAATTTCGATACCGAGATTTCATCAGAAATATATGCTTTGAGGTCTCCCAAGTCCAAAAAAGAAGTATTTTTTAGTAAGAGGTCCGTGAACGTGTGTGTGTGTGTGTGTGTGTGTGTGTGTATCTGCGGACAGCATAGCTCAAAAACGAAAATACCGTTAAATACCAAACTTGGTATTTAAGTTTAGTATCTTCCAAGGATGATATACGAAGACTTTCAATAAAATCTCCCTACTACTAACAAACCTTTGCATGGAAAATGTTTCAAAAATGTTGTATTTCTCAAAAATGGATCTATAAATTTTGATTAATATACTACATATGAAAGCTATTTACATAAAAAATATAATGAATATCTTGAATTTTCCGTCTTCTGAAGACGTGTTCATTCTGGGTGCATTTTGCTGAATTTTGCACAACCGGTAAATTCTAAGAGATAGACAAAAACAATAAATGTAGATCTCGTTAAAACACACAATTTATGTCATATACATTTTTGGTGTAGAGTTGACCATTTTCGATATATTTCTTATTATTAATTTCAATTTTAAACTACGCATCTTCTCAAATGGGGTTAACTTTCGTTTACTCTCTCTTTTGTTTTTCTGGAAATGCAAAGGGAACGCAAATTCAATTATTCACATAACGATCAGGTTTTTAAAAGATTTGACTATCACTTTAGGCTGGTATATTCCCTTACTTCCCTCCTGCTTATAAAGAACTAAGTAGTAACTGTGTTAATGCCTATCTCATTTAGCATGATATAGATAGAAGAATAAACTATTCTTACCAAATATTTTATTTTATCTACCTCATGCTAATGAAGATAAACATTACTAAAAAGGGAACTAATAATGTACGAGGGTGGAACAGAACAGAAGAAAAGTATTTACGAAACTGGAACCTTTTTTTTTATTTTTCAATATAATCTTCTTGTAGATTAACGCATCCAGCGATGTTCCAATGCCTTGATCCCATCTCGAGAATGATATACCTCCAGGCCTTCAAAACAGATGTCAACTCCGGTTACCAATTCTTCATTTGAAGCGAATCTTAGTTCACCAAGGAAAATTTTCAGCTTCGGGAAGAGATGGAAGTCTGATGGAGCGAGTAAGGCGGGTGTGACAACAATTCATACCTTAGTTCGTGTAATTTTGCCATGGCGACGGCACATTATCTTGATTAAGGTGACTTTCTTCCGTGCTTAACCTAGCTTTTTTCGCGTATGCTTTGTTGTAATTGGTCCATGGGGTTAGCATAGGTAGTACTCTCGAGAATTATTTGCCCTCTGGGGAGATAATCTACAAACACAACCCCCTTCACATCCCAGATAACTGTTGCCATGATCTTTCCTTTTGAAAGAATTTCCTTGGCTTCTTTGGTGGCGAAGAATCAGCATACCTCCTCTGTTTTGACTTTGGGGACCCAAGTTTCATCTGTGTTCATATGCGTTTTTGATCCTGCGTCTAGAGTTGCGGCACCCATCTTGGAGATAATTTGTTTATATCTAATGCTTCAGTCTAAATGAGATATACCCTTTCAGATTTCGCAAATACTACGCGGGAACAACAATAGAGCCGCGTTACCGCTACCACTTGTCCTCCAAGAACACTGACGTGCGTGATACGTGTTTACGGGATACAGTCCAATGAATATCACGTGAAGCACTCGTGGCGCTAGGGCTGACCTCTCGTGGTGATTCCGAGAACTTATCAAACCACCCTCGTACATTCGCGGAGTGTCTCGCCGATACGAGTTGTTGTGTAATAATGAATACATCAGGAAACACAGGTATAACATAATGAGAATTCTGTTTCGCTGTACGTATCTATTATTAAGTATATTTGTGAGTCTTGGTGTAGAAATATGTTATACACAATTGCTAACGACAATATGCGCATTTAATAAAATATGCAATTGTGCAGTTGAGTGTTGAGCAACTTGAATCTTTCGTATTCCAGATAACAATGCCCACATTGTCTTTTACATTTGTTTTTGACAGATTTCTACACCAAGACCAACAAACGAGCTTAATAAACGAGCCAGGTTTCGTCTTGGACTGGCATTCGGGAGGTACTGGTTCGCTTCCCCTTGACCACGCACTCTGGCCCTGGGTTTTTCCGTGGTTTTCTGGGGTCACTTACGCGAATGATGAGGTTCTGTATATGTACCACGGTTCCTTTCCCTTTCATTCCTTAATTTCATTTCCCTTCTTCATCTTTCAGGTTGGCGCAGTTGTGGCTTGAGACTTTGCAGGTAAATGGTTGCTTGCTCTGAGTAAAACTCCCCCCCCCCTCTGGTTGCACTGGCTGAGGCTAGGTTCCGTTGTAGAGGCCTCCTTTTGGCCTCCCGGCGCTTGTAGCCATGGCTGCCACGGAGTCTATACAGAGCTAGTGGACTGTTAGGGACTTCCTGCGTCTGTGCGTTTAGCTTCATCGTTTCTTGTGTGCTGCTCCTCTCATCCCTTCCCTCGGGGAGTGATAGGCCTCAATAGATCAGTACTTGGTTGCAGTTGCCGAGATGTCCCCCGCCGTTAACATGCTCTAGCCTCTACATATTTAATAATAGGCACGTACAGCTAAATAGAAGACGAATTATGTTATACATGTGTTTTAGACCTATATTACGCCACAATCTATAAGCTTCACTAACATGTATAAATAGAGATATGGTCAGTTAGAATTGGTACAGTAAGTAATGATTACACCTGACGTTTCCGTTGTAATTAATTTTACTTCAATATCGGAAAGATGTACTTTGTAAGGGAATTCACTAGGCTAAAACGACAGTTAAATATTTTACAGTAGAACTCGGATAATTCGAACGTCTATATTTCGAAATCGTGTTAATTCCAAGATTTGTCTTGGTCCCGTGGATTTTGTATTAAAACAATGTAAAAAAATAAATAAATCACCGTGATTGATATTTCATTTTCCTTAATTTGAAGTTTTTGTTCACAAATGTCAATCGAAAATAAATCCAATCACGCAAATTTAAAATGATTTCTTCGTCCTTGTGTTTCTGTAAAAGAGATCATCGTTCCGGAGTTGCTTTGTGGAAATGCAGTAGGAGTGCCGTTTGGGGTGTAGGGGTGGAATAGCTTTCCTAGCTGCCGGCCTTGGGCTTCTATATCTATTCCCACATCCCCTTGTTTAAAACATGTGCGCCTTTAGTTTTCGCTTGAGCTTCCTACTGTTCAGTGTGTTGCAAATCAATGTCACTATGTCTCTTAGTAAAGCGCGTGTCCAGTATAAGACTTTAACGTTTGCTGAAAAAGTCGCAGTGATTCGAGAAGTGGAAACAGTTTGAGGAAAAAATCTGAAATCGCGAAAGAATACGGGATACCACCGAACATTTTGTCAATTTATCTGAACAATAATTTTAAAGGAAATTTTAAGCAGTGCCTCGAGTGGAAATGGAAAGAGACAAAAAGAGAGAGCGACAGCCGGAAATTATGATGACGACGAGTGCGTGTTAAAACGGTTTAAGCAGAAACGAGAATTGAAGTTGAAGAGATGCCAATTCCCACAGCTTTGGTGGCACTTCGTCATCTGTGCACACAGGCCAGCGTAAGTGGAATTGTTTTTAACTGTGTTGCTCGAAAAATGTCACCTTTAGATTAACTTTTGTAATCAGAAGTTTTGGATAGTTCGAATGTTTTTCTTGTCCCTTCAGCTTCGAATTATCAAAGTTCCACTGTATAAGCTTTCGCTATGTGCTTGTAATTTCCGTTCTCTTTACATGGAATGGAGTAAAACGAAAGAAATGAAAGGAGCAGGACTTCTCGTTTGAGAGAGGTCTAAAATTGAAACCAGCAACAGAATTTAAGCACTAGTACCACACAATATGAATATAACTCAAGGTGCTGCCTAGTCAGGTCCTCAATTTGGTTTAACAGAATCAGCGCAATTAATGCAAATGTAATTTTCTACAAACAGTAACGCCTACAATAACCTCGCCGCTTATTGCTTACATGAACAATTCTACCAACTCAGTGAATTCCATGAAACGACTCACAAGAAATGTCTATTGGGGAGATTTATGTGAGTTTACATATTTTGCTTACGAAAGCTTATATTTCTAATTCATTTTACACAAGATAACAAATCTTTGCAGAAATAACTGCATTACACATTTCGTTACAGATACTAAGAGAACAGCGATAATCTAATGTTTAACAACTGCACGCCTTAAGGAAATGCATCTGTAAAATTTGACCAAAATTTGTCAAAAAATAAGATTATTTTTGCATAACAAATGACATGAATTTTAAACTTTGAAAAATACAAAGGCGGATCGAAAAGTAACACACAGTATTTTTTCTGATTTGGTATTGCAGCTGGTATGTTGCAATGTCACACAGATGCAGTTTGAAGTTTTCACTATAGAGCGTATTTTTTGTTTGATGTGCAGCTCTAGCCAGAGAAGCGTGAAAGCAGCAAAGATGGCAGGGAGGTGTGGTTCCATATTTGTGGACCAAAGGGCATTAACCGAGTGAAATTCACAGGGACATGCGTGGCGTGTATCGGGATAACTGTATGGATATACCAATATGACCAGGTGGTGTGCATTTTTCCAAGAGGGCCGTGTGAACCTTGGTGATTCGCTTCGCTCTGGGAGGCACTAAGGCTCGGGGTCGAATGCAGGAATGCATTTTTCCCTTCCACGGGGAAAAAAAAAAAAAAAAAAAAAAAAAGGCCAAAAACAGCTGCAACCCCGCAGAATGTCAGAGGCTATGAAACGGCAATTTTGAACGACCGGCGTGTGCAACTGCGAACCTTATCGAAGCAGTTCAACATCTCCTATGGAGCAGTGTACGATATTGTTCATGACACGTTCAAATTTCGTAAAGTTAGTGCTGGGTAGGTGCCTAAGAACCTGACAGACAAGAGCAAGTGAATGATGACAAGCCTGGATCACTTAACGCGGTACACCGCAGAGGGACACCGAACCACTGTGAATGCTGCAGCCTACATTAAAACTTTGGTGAAGTCGCGTCGTACCCTTTGACAAACGCCACAACATTAATGCTGACGATGTCAAACTTCCTCATGCTCACCCCCATGTTGTTGCTGTTCGTCAGAAAATCAACTTTGATTGGAAGCTGCTCCAGCATACAGTCCGGACCTTGCACCGTCAACTTTTATCTGTTTGGTCCCATGAAGAAATTCCTGATTGGTCAACGCTTTGCAACAGATGCGGAAGTGAAATCAGCAGTCCGCAGATGGCTTTATTCCAGGGAAACGGACTTCTACGAACAGGGCATATTGAAACTGGTATTACGATGAGAAAGTTGGTGACTATTGCGCTGTTAAGATCGTGTTGACGTTGGGTGCTATATGCAGTGCTATCTTTTACACCACATTTGAGACGCATTATGCGGTGAGCGCAGATTGGAGTCGTTGACCAGACTCACTCCACTACCTATGAGTAGACCCACTTACCTGGTAAGGTGAATCTCCTACCGTTGAATTTGCCTCGGTGTTGCTCAGCCTGCACGATGATTGACTCTCTTGGGGTGGTGCAGCTAATGGGGGTAGTTTAGGGAGTGATCTTATAATGATTAAAACTTATACACCTTCCTGGAGTTTATTCCTTGCTAGGAGAAGCGAGATAAGCACATTTGCCTTACAATAATGCTAACTTGTACACCTGTTACGAATTCTAACACCTGATTGGTCACACGCAATTACAGTCCCTTCTTCTTTCTTAATTCTGCGTTATACTATAGACATTAGTACGCATCACTAACTTTAAATTCATTACACGTTACAGTGTCGAACTTTATGTGAAGAAGTTAAGTTCAGCCCGACGACCGACAGCATACCAGCGACAGATAGATCAGCTAGTAACAGACAGCTCGCAACGACCAGATCATTTAACTGTCAGATGATTTTAACTGACAGATCATTTCACGGACAGCTCACGATGTGCCTTCTTGGGCTCTGTATACAAAAAATACCGTCATGGCGGCCTCTTTCTGATTGGACAGAAAGGCCGCACGATTAATGTAAATATTTCCCAAGAGTCAATTTCCTTATCCCAGGGTGCACTGCAAACGTCATGTGACATGTCTTGTACAATGAAGAATTACCGTCTTCCGAATTTTTCTGTTCACTCCCGTTGTAACTCGATGGTACGTGACTGGACAAAAGAGACCTTTCTAACAAAAGCGCTTCTCATCCCCTTTGACTCTCTTGGCGTCAGCTTTCTTCTTCAGCTGAATTTTCTCGTTAAATACATAACTTGTACTCTTTTAGCTTTACATTGATAAATAATTAATAACTAATAATAATGTTAATAGGGAAACTAACTAACGGTCCCACTATGTCGAAAAGTATTAAAATGTGTAAGTTTATTTTTTTAACTATTACATTTTTTTATAAAAAAATATTGCGCGTTACTTTTTAAATCGCCTTCGTATATAGTTTTCTCCACTTGGTGCACTTTAACTACTAATTAACTGAAACTATGTTCATTAAAAGGCTTTCCCAGTGTTAAACATTTTCTCGCAAAACTTTATATAACACTTTTTCATACTCAAAATGTGCCACACGATGCTACTTTTCACTTATTTGTTTCAAAATTGCATATTGTTCCTTAAAGCGCATTAAAGAGAATAGTCATATACTTTTTACTTTCTCTACATAGTAAATAGTACATCGGTTGAGAAGATAATACACTCCCAACAATTCGAAACCGATATATCACCGGAAATACACGTTTTAAGGGCACATGTATCAAAATCCCATTTTGAAAAAGGTTCGTATGTGTGTACAATAACTCAAAAACGAAAATTCCGTAAAATACCAAACTTATATTTAGATTCAGTAGCTTCCAAGGATGCGACACGAAAACTTTGAGGTAAATCCGCTCACCCCAAACTACCATTTACATGGAAAACATTTCTAACGTGTTGATTAAAATACCGTATATTTAAGATATTTACATGACAAATAGAATGTATATATTGAATTTTCTGGGAATAACCTCTAATGGTTTAATGAATTTTGGTGAATTTTACATACATAACCAGTTAACCGTAAGAGATAGACAAAAACTTACTATGCAACAAATATAGGTCTAGTTAAAACACAACATTTATGTTATATCTATTTTTTTGGTTCGTGGAATATACCGTTTCCGAGCTATTCTTTGTTATTGGTTTCAGTTTCAAAATACTTAAACTTTTTTCATATGAGGACTATCTTATTTCCTTTCTACTTATAAGGAACTAAGAATAAGACCATTTCTGCTATGCTTACTTTGATTAGCATGAAGTAGATAGAAAAATAAACTTTTTAACAATAATTTGTGACAGAGATATAGAGAAAATCATATGAAGAGAATGCATCACATTTTTTTTAAATAATGCTCCAATTCTGAGAAACAAATTGCTAGATTTTGAAAAATTAAGAGTTTTGGAGAGTAGGAAACGTAATGATTTAAAACTCTATAATAAGATACATCTATTTGTAAATTCGTTTTCTTTAAAACTGGAATTTTAAGTGAATAACTTAAAAAACTGCATCACATGGCACACTTTTATTAGAACAATGAATGTGGACAATAGAAAACTATTACTTTAATAACCATGCAAGCTAGAATGTTGATACATGGCAAACATATACTATTATTGTGTATAATATCTATTATAAATTTGAATAAGCTATATCACATACTAAGGAATTTTCCAAATCACCCCCTTCTCGCATATTTTGTATAGAATATCGATTTCTATTTTCTATCCTCGGGAAAAAAGTTGCTGGATCAGACGGAATTATAAAAGAAATTTTGGTTAATTTGGAATACTTTTCCTGAATAAATTATACAGTGAATATGGAAAAACCACTTTCCGACTTGTTGGAAAAAAATAAAGTAATTATTTTTAAAATGAGTACTGATAAAGGCCCAAGGGACCCTAAATATTATTGACCTGTTTGTTTGTTAAATACAATAGGAAACATTTTTGAAGAGCTGCTGTGGAAAATAATAAAAGAATTTTGACTTATGATTGGAATGAGCGATAAACAATTTGCAGTTTAAAGGGTATATCAACCGAAGATGCAATAAATGTTGCATTAAGAACCTAAAATTACACATGTAAAATATGTTATAGGACTTTTAATTGATATTTACGCTGTATTCGACAATCTGTGGCGGCCATACTTTTTTGAGACATAACGTCAGAAAGATTACCTAAAATGTCTTTATGAATAAGGGATATTGTAAGAAAAGAAAGTTTTTTCATGGAATTTGTTAATGATACAGTATATAAAGTAAGTACCTACCAAGGGAAGTTCGCAGGGTTCGGTTTTCGGACCGTTATTTGGGACATTGTATTAGACGATTTAAAAGAAGACGCAAATATTACAAACACCATTGCATATGCCGATGATCTTCTATTCATTGTTGAGGTAAAGGTAGTAACGGCTTGGAAAGCAAATCTAACATATAACTAACTGGTGCGCAAACTCAAAATTACAAGTAACACCGAATTAGTCAATAATGTGTATTTGTAGGGTAGTTTAAAAAGTAATCCAAGCATAAAGTTTAATAATCAAGTTATAAAAAAGACAACAGGAAGCCAAATACCTTGGAATATATGTGGAAGAGAAATTAAAATTTTGGAAGCACGCTAATTACATAGGAAATAAATCCGAAATCGTGCGAACTTTAAAATACCGTTAACTTCAATTTCAACATATAATAGTATATTTGTATCCATGATTACATATGGTGGTAGTGCTGGGCCAGTCGGATGCAGGATGTTAAAGTAAGGATTTTTTTTTTATTAGGAGAATCCAAAGTTGCTACGCTTATATTGGAGCAGTTAAAAGTATTCCGACTATGACCCTCACCTTAAAGTAGTAACATTTTTGTTCAACGGGAGTAAAGATATTAAAACGCAGCTGAAATTAAGCGATGTCTTATTTCTAAAGTTTTGCAACAAGAGTAGGATACCATGGAAGCGGGAAGAAGAGTGCATAATTATTTAACACCAACAAAAGACTTAGACTTCAGCATATTCAACCTACTAGAGGACGTATTCATTACATCACTGACACCACACTTTTAGAATATATTGGGAAAATATTAATAAAACACCAGACGATAAATTCACTATCTGTAACGAACAAGGTACAACCGAATATGTTTTGTTTGAATGTCCGCGATTTGGAGAACAAAAAACTGAAGTACGAATTAAACTAATTGGTTATAATATTTCGCATATATTAAGAAACAAATATAACTATATATTCACCTAGACAAATTGGCGAATTCAATTAGTAAAAGTTCCTGGGAGGTGAGAACTGAAAAAAGGAAAGAAAAACTTACATACAAGACGGTAATTAAGAATTAAAGCAGATCGGAAGGAATGGAAACCACTTCAATTAAATCTAACAATTGACACTCCGATGGACAAGTATAATTTACAAACACCACACCTGATGAAAAGGAAGCAGAAAATGAAATTGAAAGCTATTACTGAACTTTATTAGGAAGATAATTTCGGAATGAATGGAGAAGTAAAATATTAAGATGGGAGAGTAAGAAATGCATGCTAGATATAAATGGTGACGAAAGGATGGTGGAAGATGTTGGGAGCCGAGGGGGGTGCAGAGTGGCAGAGGGAAACAGGAAATGGGCGATTACGGGCATCTGGGGGCGAATAGTATTGGCCAGGGGAAGAACAATCTAAAGAGGAAAGCTAGTGAAGTGGTGAATAGTGTTAAACAGAAAATATAAGTGTTGTTGGTGTATATATACGATAATAGTATAAAAGTGTTATAATTATTAAAACATATGTGTTAAGGAAAGTGAAAGTTGAATTAATGCCAATAAGATAAAAGGTGAAAGAATATGAATTTAAAAAAATCTGATGTGTTCCATTCACATGACTTTCTCTACATCTTTGTAATGAATTATTATTACTATTATTATTATTATTATTATTATTAAAAGGTTATTCTTCTATATACTTCATGTTAATCCAGATAATAGTTATCAGAAATGGTCTCCTCATAATGAGAAGGGAAATAAGGAAACACACCAGGCTAAACCAACGGTCAAGTGTTTTAAAATGTGGTTGCTATGGGATTGAAATCTGTTTCAGGGATTGACGAGTTTCCATATGGGAAAAGTTTAATTATTTTAAAACTGAAACCAATAACTAGCAATGTCTCGTAAATGGTAAACTCCACGAAAAGATGTATATAACATAAATTATATGTTTTAAAGAGATCTACATTTTTTGTGTAGTAAGTTTTTGTCTATCTCTTACGGTTTATCACTTATAAAAAGGTTATTGAGAACGAAGAGGCGTTTCATGACTATTCCCAGAAAATTCAAGATATACCTTTTATTTGTCATGTAAATTATCTATAATCAAAATCGTTAGAGCCATTTTTGAGAAATTCAAAACTTTCGAAAATGTTTCCATATAAAGGGTAGTTAGGAGTGGGGGATTTTCGTGAAAATCTTCGTGTAGCATCCTTGGAAAGTAGCAAACTTAAATACCAAGTTTTGTATTTAACGGTCTTTTCGTGTTTGAGCTATTCTGTCCACAAAGACACACACACGCACCTTTTTCTAAGAATCCTTTTTTACTTTCTCTGCACGTACTATGTACATAGAGTATACAGAAGGTATTGTATTTCACCCATAAATTTCATACTGAAATTTCACCGGAAATACAAGTTTTGGGTCCCCCAGAATCCAAAAAAAGCATTTTTAGAATAAGGTCCATGTGTGTGAGTGTGTGTGTGTATGTGCCTGTGTGTCTGTGGACAGTATAGCTCAAAACTTAAAAGACCGTTGAATACCAAACTTGGTATTTAAGTTTGGTATCTTCCAAGGATGCGACATGAAGATTTTCAAGAAAATCCCCCACTCCCAACTACCCTTTATATGGAACTTTTTTCGAATTTTTTTATTTTCTCAAATATTGCTCTAACGATTTTGATTAAAATATCGTATATTAAAGATATTTATCCGTCTAATAAAATGTATGTATTGAATTTTATGGAAATAGCCTCTGAAGACTACTTTATTCTGGATGAATTTTTACGGAAGTTTGCATAACTGCTAAACCGTAAGAGATGGACAAAAATTTACCATACAAAAAATGTAGAGCACGTTAAAACACACAATTTATGTTATATGCATTTTTTTCGTGGAGTTGATCGTTTTTACAATATTCCTTTTTTTTTTGTTTTAGCTTTGAAAAACTTATACTTTTGTCATACAGGGATTTGTCAACTCCATCTATACAAATAAAGGAACTTCAATCACATAGCAACCAGCTTTTGACTATCACTTTAACCTATGGCACTCCCTTTATTTCGCTTCTACTTATAAGGAAGCAAGTAATAAGAGTATTCCTGCTAATTTTTTCTCGATTTGCATGAAGCAAATAGAAGCATAAGCTTTTTAACAATAATTTGTTGCAGAGATGTAGAGAAAGTTATGTGAATGGAACACATCAGATTTTTGGGATTCAGGAGGACGCAAAACCTGTATTTCCGGTGAATCCTCGGAGTCGAAGTTTTGTGTACATTACAATACCTTCTGTATACACTTTGTACAAGTACATGTAGAGAAAGTAAAAATCTGATGAGTTCCATTCTCATGACTTTTTCGACATCTCTGTAACAGAGTATTCTTAAAATGCTTATGTTTCTATCTATTTCATGCTAATTGAGATAAACATTAGCAGAAATTGTCTTATTGCTTAGTTCCTTAATAAGTAGAACGAGAATACATTAGACTAAACCGATAGTGAAATATTTTAAAATGTGATTCCTATGGGACGAAATCCATTTCTTTGCGTGGCCAGGAGACACAAGTTCGTATGAGAAAAGTTTAAGTATTTTAAAACTGAAACCAATAATAACAAGGAATATCTCGAAAACGGTCAACTCTACAAGAAAAACCAATATAACCTAAACTATGTATTTTAATGAGATCTGCGTACTTTTTGTATAGTAAGATTTTGAATATATCCTACAGTTTATCAGTTATGCAAAAATCATCCAGAACGAAGATGACTTAAGAGGTTATTTTAAAAAAATTCAAAATATGCATTTTATTTGTCGTGTAAATATCTTTAATATAAAGCATTTTCATCTAAATCGTCAGAATCATTTTTGAGAAAATCAAAATTTTCGAACATTTTTCGATTTAAAGCGTAATTTGGAGGGGGGCTATGAAAATTTTCCTGTCTCATCCTTGTAAGATACTAAGCTTAAATACTAAGTCTCACACACACGAACCTTTTCATAACTTTTTTATTCGGGGGTCTTCAAAACATGTATTTCCATTGAAATATCGATATAGAATTTTTGGGTGCAACACAATACCTTTTTTATACACTATGTAACCATGTATAGTACGCAGAGAAAAGGAAAATCTTGATTTATAACCTTGAAAATTAGAGGAACCGATTTATATAAAGGTTTTACCTATTTGAGAGAAGGATTGAAAGATATTAGCAGAATAAATAATTGGAGTTAGATGTTAATGCTAAATCCTAATTACCTGCCATTGAGAAATTATGTGTAAAATAAATTGTGTTGGCTACCAGTGAACACTCTGCTGCATACCAATAGTGTAGATTGCTAGTTTACTAAATAATGTAAAATTTAGTAGTTAGATAGGAAGTTATTTGCGTTACTAAATTCCAGTATTTAATAATAACAAATAGCTTAGATGTAGGCCTATATTGCACTACACCATATATGTGACACAGAATCAGAGTTGTGATCACATTAAAGGTGACGAGTATATTACACTAAGTCAAACCTTTTATCATACTTTTTATTACAATTTTGAAAAGGATATCGAACATTAACACCATGGTTCCTACATTGTTTTGTTTGGAATGTTAGTTGTGTCATTATATTGAATATTTGTAAATAAAGTTAATATGATCTCCTATTACATTATTCATTTATACATTTTCGTATAACCTAACTTAAAACTTAACATCATTAAGACAATCCCTTAAAGAATATTAATAAATACTATTTTTATGAGTATGAATAACAAAGACAGTAGCCAAAATAGTAAACAGTCTTGTTATAACGTTCTTCTAAATATTGGCTTCCGAATCCATTTACTTTTTTCCTCACATCATGTTCCATATATCCTTCACGTACTTCAGTAATGGCTTCTACTATGCTTTTATTTATTTCCAGTCTTTTGTTTTTGTTTTTATAATAATTATGTTTTGAGTTTTACAGCATTTCATGTGATTCATAATAGAAAATTAACAATTTAGCTCACAGCTAGATATTATCAAAGATGCATATTACACTGTAAAAGGTTTCATCATATATTTGAGATTACATTTCTATATCATATAAATGTGATAATGTGAATTAGGCCTTAATGAAATTTGATTAAAACACTTCTTAGGGAAAATTTATAAACCTATTTTTATTCCATGTTATTTATTTCTGTTTGGTTTCATTTATTTTCCTTATTAGTATATAAGTTATATCTGTAAAATAACAACGTATGAAACAAAATGAAATGTGGCAAATAAATTATAAGTTTTGCAATATATGTCCAGTCATAGGGAACTAGATGCCAGGATGTTGCATTACATATTTTGTTTTATTACTTTCTCTAGCCCGCATGTACAACATACATAGTGGATAGAGAAGGTATAGTATTCCACCCAAAAATTCGACTTCGAGATTAAACCGGAAATATATGTTTTGATATTCCCTTAGTCCGAGAAAAAATGTTTAGAAAAAAGGCCGTGTGTGTGTGTGTGTGTGTGTGTGTGTGTGTGTGTGTGCCTGTCTGTCTATATGTGTGTCTGTGGACAGCATAGCTGAAAAGCGAAAATAGGTTAATATCCTCCAAGGATACCACACGAAGATTTTCAAGAAAATCCCCCCACCACAAACTGTATTTACATGGAAAAATTTCCGAAAATTTTGATTTTCTCAAAAATGGCTCCAATAATTTTGATTAAAATCCTGTAAGTTAAAGATATTTACATCTCAAATAAAATGTATATCTTTAATTTTCTGGGAATAACCTTTGAAGACCTCTACATTCTGGATGACTTTTTCCACTTTTTGCTTAACTGCTAAACCGTAAGAGATAGACAAAAACTTACAACACAAAACGTGTAGATATCATCAAAACACACAATTTATGTTCTTTATATTCTTGTTGTAGAGATATTCCTTGTTATTGATTTCAATTGTGAAGTGATTTTATCAGACAGGAAGTGTCGGTTTTTCTTTTGTTCTACTCCTGGCGATTTACAATGACAATCGCATAACGACAGCTTTTGACTATCACTTTAGCCGTCCTTAGTGCCCTTCTACTTATAAGAAACTAGGTAATAAGAACATTCTGCTAATGTTTATTTCGATTAACATTGTGTAGAAAGAAGAATAATCTTTTGTAAGAAGTTTGTTGTATAGCAGCTAGAGAAAGTCATGCGAGTGTAATACATTAGATTTTTTTTTTGTTTTATTCTATTTTTCTTGTCCGTGGGTATCTCTTTCAGCAGGTACTGTTCATAGTATATTTAATTAATGCGAAAACACGTTCAGCTTTCTACGGGTCAATATGTTTTTCCGTGAACATATTTATTGTAAAGGAAAAGGTTCTCGGAAGCAGGTACAACACTTTGAGACATGAATACAGTTTCACTGCCCGCTTTAAGACGTACCTGTGGAGAAAGGAATTCCGGCACTTTGTCATGAAAAGGGGGCTGTGTAACCAGAACTTTATTACTCACAAATATTTTGGCAGTGAATTCACGTTTGGGACATAATACTTGCTTTTCGTTCTTTGTTATAAAACTTTGATTTATAATTAATCGATAATAAAATCTCTATACTTTATGGGATAGCAGTACCACTACTTAGCACCGAGCCAGGTGGCTAGGTGTTTGATCTTAGACTGACATTCAGCATTTTTCCCCCTGTAAAATGCTCCTTGCGGAGCAGTTTTTCTGTTACAGAAATAAAATTTGCTGTACGTGTTCACAGAGGTACAATAAATAAGAATTGCTGGGTCTTACTGTCAGATGTATTTAAGCATATGCCTTCAATTTTTAAACATAAAAACTATATTCTTTATGACAAAAAGAAAAGCATATTCATAACTTTAAAACAAATTTAATGCTAAAGCAAAGAAGACACAGAGAAACCTAAAAAGTAGGTTAGGTGAACCTAAGGTTAAATATTAGACCAAAATTTTAATTTTTTTGTCGCAAGGGACTTTTTAGTGACGTGGCAAAAATGTAAGCAAATTTGAACAATAACCTCCAAACCATTAGATCAAAATGGATGAAATATATTCTGCAACTTATTTGCATTATTTTACATCTGTGGCATAAATTTGAAGTAGTTAGTATTATTAGTTTGCAATTTCAAACTTGTGTTATTTATACATTTCGGGTTCATTCCGTCCTGATGTTGCGCTAAATTATGGGTGTCAACTAGTGCAATTCGGCTGTAAACCAATCATACACAGGGCAGTCGTAGGATGAACCAAGGATGCGTGGCGGGGAAGTGAGCTCTACGGCGTTGGTTAATCTAACAGTCATAGAGTACGGAATTGAATGGTCGCTTTCCCTTTCGTCTAGAATCACTGTATTTAAAGAGTGACTCTACTTTTGTCTAGTGTCACTAGATGTATGCAAACAAGAATTAATAATACTGCCATCTAGCGACCTTGCTGTCATCTTATAAACATTGTTATTTATTAGCTTCATAGTAAATGTTTGTTATGTCTCAATGGAGAATCAGAATGAAATAAGGTAAAGAATACTACATAGAGAAATAATAAATTCCGTTCAGTCTCTTTTGCCACCACTTTTTTCAGCATTAGACAAAGGAAATGTAAACTAAACTTCTTCGTTGATCATCAAATCTAAACATCACTCAGCTGTTAAAACAAAAAAGGATGTTTTAAGAGGAATTTCATCAGTGATGTATCACTGTGATATATAAACGTCCTATTTTGTTTCCTTGAATTTTATTTCGTGGTGAAGATGTACTGAAGATCCATTTATAAAACATAGCTTTGTAAGATCTTCACGATTTACCGCCAAAACATAGCTTACATAGGGCACAGTTATAGATAAATGTGTAATGAACATGCTGATGACATTTTGAAATGTCTAATTGTTAGTATAATTTATAAAGCAAAATTGACGGTACAGTCGTTATTACTTTAACAAACTGAAATTGCTACCCACAACTTTGTGAATCAACAAATTCAGATTTACTAGCCGCCCCTGATATGCTTAGACATTAGGAATATGCATCAGGATATTCTGAATATCGCTCGGATTGTATCGGTTACAGAATACTTCTCTGTCCTGGCGATTGTATAGCGTCATGGATGTGGGTGATGAATTACCTATATCCTTTCAGGGAAATGAAAAAGCTGCGCAGACCGTTATGGGCGCAACTATTGCCGATTACGCCATTTTCCCTTCTCCCGCATGTCTATGTGATATGTGCATTGCGAGGTTTTGTCACTGGTGAGAGAGAGGGCATTGAAGTGGCAGTGAGTGATCAAAAAATCATAATGTACTGATTATTAAGTATATAAACTGAGAACTATTAACAGTAATATCGGGGCATTCAACCCCAAAGTTCTCCTCTGGTAAGTCCCAGATAGATCCCAGGGTGATTGTTTACAATGTTGCTACGTGTGAAAACAAGTTCTTGTTCTCATCCGACATTCAGTCATGCACGCACGTAGTGTAACAATGATATAGCGGTGATGGCAAACTCTCCCTCCATTCCCATCTTTCCTACCATCAACGAACGACGGCCGGGTAAAGCTGGAAGAGAGAAAATAGTTAAATGTGTGAGCTGCGCGAATCGAAATATGACAATATTTTTAATTACCTTGATAAGTAGTTTACCTTAGTTCGGTTTTCTACTGCATTAATCCTATTGATATAGTCTTATTGAGAAGTATATTTTGAACAACGGTTCTTGCATAAAATGCTGTTCAGCGTCATAGAAAAAGACCAGAAAAAAGAATTTCCTTCATGGCACACGCAATTCTCGTCAAACGAAATGCACGCGAAGTGAATACATCTTGCCCGATAAGGTTAAAGTGTTCTTTAAAATGTATTTATTTAAAGTTTACTGTAACTACAAGGTTAGGGTTACATTAACTGTGTAACTGTAAACAATGGCATAAAAAGTAAACATAAAACAAGTAACATATAACAATATAAAAATACTACACAAGTAAAAGAACTGTTATTTTAAGCATTGTTGTGTAACATTGATGCGTATTAATAATATTAAACATGACAATAATTACGATTTAATTTAGCATTTGTGTAAAATGTACACAAAAGCAAGAACTTTCGATTATATTTTATTCATACATTTGGATCGCTTGTAAGAAGTGCAGAATATTATTGGATGGATGGATGGATGGATGGATGGATGGATGGATGGATGGATGGATGGATGGATGGATGGATGGATGGATGGATGGATGGATGGATGGATGGATGGATGGATGGATGGATGGATGGATGGATGGATGGATGGATGGATGGATGGATGGATGGATGGATGGATGGATGGATGGATGGATGGATGGATGGATGGATGGATGGATGGATGGATGGATGGATGGATGGATGGATGGATGGATGGATGGATGGATGGATGGATGGATGGATGGATGGATGGATGGATGGATGGATGGATGGATGGATGGATGGATGGATGGATGGATGGATGGATGGATGGATGGATGGATGGATGGATGGATGGATGGATGGATGGATGGATGGATGGATGGATGGATGGATGGATGGATGGATGGATGGATGGATGGATGGATGGATGGATGGATGGATGGATGGATGGATGGATGGATGGATGGATGGATGGATGGATGGATGGATGGATGGATGGATGGATGGATGGATGGATGGATGGATGGATGGATGGATGGATGGATGGATGGATGGATGGATGGATGGATGGATGGATGGATGGATGGATGGATGGATGGATGGATGGATGGATGGATGGATGGATGGATGGATGGATGGATGGATGGATGGATGGATGGATGGATGGATGGATGGATGGATGGATGGATGGATGGATGGATGGATGGATGGATGGATGGATGGATGGATGGATGGATGGATGGATGGATGGATGGATGGATGGATGGATGGATGGATGGATGGATGGATGGATGGATGGATGGATGGATGGATGGATGGATGGATGGATGGATGGATGGATGGATGGATGGATGGATGGATGGATGGATGGATGGATGGATGGATGGATGGATGGATGGATGGATGGATGGATGGATGGATGGATGGATGGATGGATGGATGGATGGATGGATGGATGGATGGATGGATGGATGGATGGATGGATGGATGGATGGATGGATGGATGGATGGATGGATGGATGGATGGATGGATGGATGGATGGATGGATGGATGGATGGATGGATGGATGGATGGATGGATGGATGGATGGATGGATGGATGGATGGATGGATGGATGGATGGATGGATGGATGGATGGATGGATGGATGGATGGATGGATGGATGGATGGATGGATGGATGGATGGATGGATGGATGGATGGATGGATGGATGGATGGATGGATGGATGGATGGATGGATGGATGGATGGATGGATGGATGGATGGATGGATGGATGGATGGATGGATGGATGGATGGATGGATGGATGGATGGATGGATGGATGGATG